>CAKAOI010051485.1:7795-34254 GCA_916701655.1 Sebastiscus albofasciatus | reverse complement strand
AAATGATGCCAAAAACATTCTGCCTACTGTAGGTTTAAGTTGGCTGTCTGTGTCTGGCTGTTCAAACAAAACAAGTTTCTTTAGGCAATCGGTCTCCAAATGTAAACTAGTCCCCTTGTTTTTCAAGTAAATGTAAAAAAGGGCCTACTGCCCTTAAAGTGGCAGTAGGCAGTATATTTTTGCCATCATTGGGCAAAAAATCCATAATAACCTTTCAGCATGTTGTAATTCAAGTGTTCTGAGAGAAAACTAGACTTCTGCTCCTCCTCATGGCTCTGTTTTCAGGCTTTAGAAAATCTAGCCCGTGGGAGACTTTGGCCAATCACAGATCATTTCAGAGAGAGAGCGTTCCTATTGGCTGTGCTCCGGCTGGTGGGCGGTGCTTGTTATTTCTTCAACAGATCTCAACATGGCTGCCGGGTCACAAACTTTCTCATTTTACAGCTAAACAGTACACTACAAGATGTTTCTGAAAACATGAGAGGAGAGAAATAGGCATTACAGTAACAGAATATTGATTCATATTTGGTCAGCGCTACCTAGTTTGACCGTTCGATCGGAGTTTGCGAGTGATTCATAGATGGCAGCTGGACGGCAGACTCCAGATCAGCTCTGACTGCTTGTTTTCCTCCGGTCTGTGAAATCTTGCAGATGCCGTTAGGAGCAGCGGAGGACACAGAGGAACATGATTTCTTTTCAGATTACCTGTCTCATGCACTACTGTCAGGTTATAGTGAACATTTTATAAAAAATAACTTTCATTAATCATATTTGCTCCATTTCTACCCTCTGTAGATTTAAATAGGCGTACACATAAACAGCATTGAAATACACAATATACTGTACAAATTGTGTTACATTATACACCTTTATTTTGAAAGTACAATCATCTAACTTCCTGTTTTATTCTATTTCATTCATTCTGTCTTCACGCGGCCGTCTGTCTGAAGAGTGAATTCAGAGCCGGATGACAGACAGAGACAGCCAATAGACATGTCGACCTGTAGATTATTTATTCATGATAAGAGAGGCGGAGCGTCTATAGACGCATTATAGATCCACTGACTGGGGACAAAGCCTACTTACATTCACTCACTGCTGCCTCTATTAATGGATACTGCTGCTCTACTATATACTTTTAACCTTTTGGTGACTTTAACTCTCATGAAGGCAAACTGCCAAGATGGAACTGTTGGCAATTCACATTGTCCATGACTATGTTTGAACAATCATGATGATTTGGTTGGTTTTATAGACCCACTCTACTATCTAGTAGGTATAAGATGCATTAGCATTTAGTATCTGCTGTCTATTCTGCGTCCACATTAGAAAACTGTTAGTTTTTTTCATCATTGGCGTAAGGTAGTTACGACGGGCCCCAGTGTACGCTATTAGTTAACTAGTTAACCAAACACACACAATTACGCATATACACCAATCAACAACAACAATTTTATACAACAATATACAAAAATGTTACCAACAATCTACTTGGGTTAAAGCTGTTCCTCTGTGTCCTCCGGTGCTCCTAATGGCATCTGCAAGATTTCACAGATCGGAGGAAAACAAGCAGTCAGAGCTGATCTGGAGTCTGCCGTCCAGCTTCCGTTTATGAGAGCTGGCTGTCAATCACTCGCGAACTCTGACCAAACGGTCAAACTAGGCAGCGCTGATCAAATATGAATCAATATTCTGTTACTGTGATGTCTATTTCTCTCCTCAGATGTTTTCAGAATCATCTTGTAGTGTACTGTTTAGCTGTAAAATGAGAACGTTTGTGACCCGGCAGCCATGTTGAGATCTGCTGAGGAAATGCCAAGCACCGCCAACCAGCCCGAGCACAGCCAATAGGAACGCTCTCTCTCTCTGAAATGACCTGTGATTGGTCAAAGTCTTCCATCACCATCTAGATTTTCTAAAGCCTGAAAACAGAGCCATGAGGAGGTGTAGTCTAGTTATCTCTCAGAACACTTGAATTACAATATGCTGAAAGGTTGTTGTGGAATTTTTGCCCAATGATGGCAAAAATATACTACCTTTACCCACTTTAAGCAAACACACACAATTACGCTTATATGTTTTACCAACAGTCTGTTGGATTTTACAGTCAAATGAGTTAGCCTACTTAGGTACTGTGCTTAAGTACAATTTTTACTTGAGTATTTCCATTTTATGCTACTTTATACTTCTACTCCACTACATTTCTTGAAATATTGTACTTTTTACTCCATTACGTCTTATTGACACTTATAGTTGCTAGTTACTTTTTCCATATGAAAACTATGGCTTGATTAAAACATGTAATCGCGATTAATTGCAAATTAATCTTACATTTTTTAACTGTTCAAAATGTACCTTAAAGGGAGATTTGTCAAGTATTTAATACTCTTATCAACATGGGAGTTGGCAAATATGCTTGCTTTATGCAAATGTATTAATTTATTTTTTATTGGAAATCAGTTAACAACAGAAAACAATGACAGATATTGTCCAGAAACCCTCACAGGTACTGCATTTAGTATAACAAATGTGCTCAAATAAAACGAGCAGGCAACAACAGCTGTCAGTGTGTCAGTGTGATGACTTGACTATGACTTGCCCCAAACTGCATGTGATTATCATAAAGTGGGCATGTCTGAAAAAAGGAGACTCGTGGGTACACATAGAACCCATTTTCATTCACATATCTGGAGGTCAGAGGTCAAGGGACCCCTTTGAAAAAAGCCATGACAGTTTTTCCTCACAAGATTTAGTATAAGTTTGGAGCGTTATTTAGCCTCCTTCGTGACAAGCTAGTATGACATGGCTGGTACCAATGGATTCCTGAGTTTTGTCCTGAGACCTTCAAGGTACCTTTACCTAACTTTAAAAATCCCAAGATGCGTTAATGCATTAAAGAAATTAGTGACAATAAAAGGAATTTACATCAACGCCTTATTATCGCGTTAACTTTGGCAGCTCTAATAAAAACATGAAATGCTTAAATGATATGTAGTACGGGCTACTACTAATCTACCCAGTAGTATACAAAGTATCTAAAATTGGCACCACCTTGACAAACTACAACATTGCAATGCTCGTATATGAATTTGTTTGTGATAAAAAAAAACAGAATAGTATATTCTGTATTAATAGGCTATAACACTTACGAAGAAGCCATTCTGCATAACGTGTACTTTTACATTTGATACTTTAAGTACATTTTGCTGATAATACTTCTGTACTTTTACTTAGGTCACATTTTGGCCTTCCTTTTGTAATGCAGTATTTTTGGTCTATGGTATTTGTACTTTTACTTAAGTAAAGGATCTGAATACTTCTTCCATCACTGGTAATATAACAGTAAAACAACAGTAAATCCTATTCAATGTTCAGTTTTAGACTGTGTTAAAGAGATGTTGATTCAGCTGTATGGTCATGTTGGAGGCTGCAGTTTGTGGTGCTGTTGAGTTGTATATACTGACAGTCTCATGCAGCACTTCCATCTCTTTATAGACAGAGCATTTCAAACATGAGGGTTGTAGCAGCTGAGCTCTTTTCATTGAATATGAATGGATCAAATTGACCACTTGATAAAATGCTCTCAGATGTGACTCTGCCACAACTCGGCTGGTGGTGAAGAACAAAGGCTCCATGAAGCGAGAACCCATGTTGTGACTCCATTGGAGGGCCTAACTGCAGATGTGCAAGAGTGTGTTTCTCTGCATTGCAGCTTGGAGTTACTGTTAAACATTACTCAGTTATAATAAATGGAAGATGTATTTTTTGTACTCAGAGCATCCAGAATCTAAGCTAAGTGACACCTGGTGACCATGTGATCTACATTAGGCTACATCCAGAAAATCTGCATAGAGAAATGGTATTGAAGGCAAGAAGCTTCCCGTTAATGTCTAATCATTAAGAGCCACGTCAGATTGTCTGGCCACCTGTAATTTCAAGACATCCCTTTATCACACCACAGAAGAAATGGATAAATATATATATAAAATAATTAATTTTATTGTGATCACAAGCAAAATATTGTGCAGCTGCAGAATGGAGTTAGAAAGAGAGTTTCTTTTTATTTATTTTTTTAACGTGTTTTAACAGCATTTCACTGACTGTGTTTAAATTCACTACATTTGTTGAAGTAGCTGAAATAAAGTCGCTGAATGCTGTTGAGCCAAGATCCAAATAGCCTAGGTGTCTATTATCATCTACTCTATTTAACCTTTAAATCACCAAACACATTATTACTGGATCAGTAGTACTGTTTGAATATATTTTTAAATCTTCAACTTTATTTTTCATCTTCAGTGTCTGCTCCTGTGTTTTGTCCCCATCAGAGCTGAACACATATATTGTAGATGTAATGTAGGCTACAGTCTAATACACAGTCAGATTCCACCACTTTATCATTAAGGAAATGTAAGTCTGGTAAAAGATGAATTAATGGACTACACTGAATACAACTTATTATTATATTATTGACACTTTCCCCGCTCTGACTTTTTTATAGATAAATGTGCACAGTCAGCGTATACTGTACGTACATGTACTACAATCTCTACGTCGACTGGATTAAAATGGAGGCTCTGCCTTTTATTTACCTGTCGCCATGTGAATCGTATTATCAGAGCTCTATTGATGATGGCTTTTTATGTTCAGGTTCAACCTACTCAGAGTTGATTGAACTGACCCTGATCAGCTGTTCTGGAACCCAAAACTCTGAGGCTGCGGTCGAAAAGTCCAAAAATGACGTCCTAACGTCTTTTCCTAAACATTTATCCTTGACCTCGATGGAAAACGTCATGAGATCAAGGAAAGATGTGAAGGAGAATTCATAAGGACTTAGGAAAAGACAACCGTGGTGTTAAGAGAATCCGACTGCACTAACACTAGGCTCCGTAATTATGATGCAACAGCAGCAAATGTTAGTGATGCGGGTCTGCTGTGGTGAAACTGCAATGTTCCGAAGATTACAAAGACTACAAAAGGCGCTGCTTCCCCCCGTGCGTTATTACATTTTGTTTTTCAGTGACAAAATGCCCCAATTTTTGGAGTCACCAGCCACCACTGGTGAGAGTACATGTGTGTATGTGAGAGTGAAAATATAATCCTTCACTGCTTTCTTTGCATTTAATCTTTTTGAAATTACTTCTTTCTCAGAGCTCTGTGGAGAGAGCGTTTAAGAAGTAACCGCTTAGGCTGCTTCTGTAGAAAAGTAAAGTATATATGTATGTGAAAGGAGAATGTATGTGTGTATGTGTGAGTGCAAGAATGAATTATGTCTTGTACGGCCCCTCATACCTGTGAGTACAGTCTAGACCTGTTCTAAATTCATATGAAAAGCATCTTGAGATAACTTGGTTATGATGTAATGCTTATTTAACATGTCTTCATGACTTCTTCCATCCCCTTCATGAATTTTCAGTACAAAGTAGTGCAAAAACTAACTAAAGTCATGTTTGATCGCCAGAGATTTTGCGAGATTTCCATTTTCTTTAGTCGGGACTCTTGTCGTTGATGAATGAATCTGTTAGTGTGTGATGTGCTGTTTGGGCCAAATCGTTGTTCTCCACACACTATAGAAACAAATCTGTTAAATTTAACATCACATGTTGTTATCTGTGGGCTCTCTCACATTTTCAAAAAGGAAGTGCATTATACAGATGTTGTGAATTTGACTTTCACTTCTAAGATCTACAATGAGAAACAGAGAGGAAAAGAGATGGATGTAAATAGTCTGCAGTGATGTGGCTTCACATTAAGAAACTAATTGTATTGTATTGTTTGTAGTCAAGGCAACTTCCCTGCTTAGTTCCCCTTTTCCTTGTTGTTCCTCAAACAAAAATAAATATACTCTACGTTATGTTTCCATTTATTTATGAAGTGCAGCTCTGTGACCACTGAAGCTGTCATGTGGCCGCACAGAACGGCTGAACTCAGCATGCAGAAGTGAACAGTCCAACTCAGACAACAGCACTGGTCGTGTTTGTCATTAGATTTTATTGCAGTTGAGGTTTACTTAGTGTTTATAAAACCAGAGCAGATTGCAAGCGTCCATGGGGAGTGAGAGAGGCGGGAGTTTCGTCTGCTCGCTTCACATCAGCATCATCATGCTGCGTCAGTTTAAAGGTGCAGTCTGCAGCTTCACCCCGATTACATTCACAGTGTCGCCGCTATCATACCTCGTCCGGCTGTACCTGGGACTTTACAAGCACGTCTAAAATGCAAAAAAGAGGCCTCGTTATGCAGCAGCCACTCGTTACAAATCCCTTTTTTTCGGATGATTAAAAATAAATGCTGTGTACAAGCTTATCATTTTTTTACAATTAGGTTTCTGTGTCCTAAGTTACATTCATGACAAAAACAAGGCAACCACAGAGAGCTAAAATGCTAGGGGTTACATGTTGACTCTATGCTGCGCAGCTTTTGTCCTCCTCAAACTACCACCACCCAACAACCACCTCCACCTTCTCTCTCGGTATATCATCCCACAACCACCAGTACTTTCCTTATCTGCCCTCTCCTCCCATACGCTTACCTCCCAGCAGCTGTGAGCATTGGGGAGTGAAGTCATAGTGCTGTAGATGAAGAAGATACAGACACAACTGCTTCTTACTCAAACCTTATAAAGTGAATAGAGGGGCTCTGTGTGTGTCTGTGTGTGTGTGTGTGTGTGTGAGAGAGCACATCTACTGGGTGAGATGGTGAGATATGGAAGATAAAGTAGTTGGGAACTGGATGATGGGTGAGGTGGTGGCGGTTTAGAGTCGCTAGATTCTTACTAAAAAGGGTTCTATACAGCTCTTGAAAAGGTCTTTTAGGTTTATATATCATAGCATAACCGCTAAATGAAAAACACATTTAATGCTCCGACCCAGCAATATTTAAAGAACTCTGAAGGACCTTCACTGGATTCATATTTATTCAAACCAATCCAATGACTATTTGAGTCATTACTGATGTGCATGTAACCACTAGAACCCTACTTTTTCTGTGCGTGTGTGTGTGTGTGAACACAGTGTAGTGCAGGAGCACAACTTATTAAGGAGTGTGTGTGTGTGTGTGTGTGTGTGTGTGTGTGTGTGTGTGTGTGTGTGGGCAGAAAGGGATAAAAAGTCAATCTACTCATTGGTTCACATTGGTGATCGTCTTGGTGTGGAGCTGCGGCGAAGGAGCCGGCGATGACGCATGAAGCCGCTGCTGTTGATGATGATGGGACTGGGGTGGGAGCTGGGGGTGACACTGTGACTGTGGGTAAGGTGGAGGTTGACACGGAGGGTCAGGGCAAGTCTCCAGGTGTGATTGACGTTGCAACTGTGGTCTCTGAGGGGCAGCAGCAGCAGCAGCAGCTTTGGTCTCCCTCTTGGGAGTGTTGTTGAGGATGTCCAGACTCCGGCGGCTGGAGGAAATGACATCGGCGACGAATTTGGTGCATTCGGCGCAGATGTCGCGCAGCGTGCAGCCATGAGCATACAGGTGGGGGAACTCCTCCTCCACTGAGCGGCGGGATAAGCTGCGCAGGGACCTGCAGAGGGACGGGAAGGATTGGAAAGGTTTTGTATTATGAATATAGAGGTGTAGCACAGTTGAAGCAATAGAGTTTTACTGTTATTTCGGAGTAAAATCATTGTATGGAACTAATTCATTGCAGAAATCTCACTTAGCATCTTCTTTTTAAAGGTGTGGCGTGTAGGATTTGGCGGCATCTAGCGGGTGAGGTCGCAGATTGCAACCAACTGAAACTTCTCCGGTGTGCTAAACGTGTAGGAGAACTATGGTGGCCTATGTAGAACCAGTGTTTGGTTTGTTCATTCTAGGCTACCGTAGAAAGATGGTGGTGCAACATAGCAGACTCTGTGAGGAAGACCTGCTCTTTATGTAGATATAAACGGCTCATTCTGCTTCATATGATTATGAATCTCCCACAGAAGCTGATATGGAGAGGGCAGAGAAGAGTACCAGCAGCTTGTGAGAAGTGCTGATGCACAAAAAAAAAAAAGTCACGGTACGCCAAGGAGTAAAATGAAGAAGTGCCGGTACGGCGTACGGTGAGTACCGGCCCAGTTCAAGTACTGGTTCGAGTAAGTTTTATGAAATACTGTGCCTTTCATTTATGTTTCTCTCAAAGCATAAATGATATTTGTTCATATTGTTTGAAATCAATATATACTCATTGCCATCAACTCCTCCATGCATATTTCAGATGCCTTATTTTTTTAACATTACAAATGATTTGTCAAATAATGACCAAATTGCCACTATAATACACCTACTTAGTGAACTCTTTTGAGGGTTAGAATTAACCCTTACCTAATATCTTAATTAGGTTAAGGTTAGTGGAACAAAGAGGTTGTACTTTTTTATTGTACAACTGCCTTTTTCATAGATATAGGGACAAAAAAATGTCTTGTAGTTATGTGAGTTGTGTGAGTGACTTGTTATATGCAGTCACACTCTGTTCTAGGGGTGTAAGAAAATATTGATACACATGAGCATCGCGATGTGCGATACTGTATCGATACTCCAAAGCACAGTATTGATTTTTAATTAACCTCTTAAAAATCCGATGGCCCGCTGGCGTGCCCGACCGCTATTCAATATTTCGGAGGTTGTAGCGGGTTCAGTTTTAAAGCTAGAGTGAAGGTACTGGCATCATATGAAACTAGAAAACCTAATGAATCCATCGGTACCAACCATGTTATACTAGCTTTTCGCGCATGAGGCTAATCAACGCTCCAAATTTACTCAATCTTAAAAACTGGCATGGCGATTTTCCAAGGGGCCCCTTGGCCTCTGACCTCCAGATATGTGAATGAAGATGGGTTCTATGGGTACCCACGATTCTCCTCTTCACAGACACGCCTGCTCTATGCTTTTTGCATGCAGTATAAAAGTGTTATTTTTGCCTCTTCAATAATGGAGTATTTCTGGTGTGTTCAGTGGTATGACAGTTTTCCTAAAATTAAATTAAAAAAAATTGCAACATATTGCAATATACTGAATTGTTACTCCAGTATCATGATTCATATCGTATTGCCAGATTCCTGCCAATACACAACCCTACTGTCTGTTCTCTTGTTCACTAAGTTAATTGTGCCACTTTAATATCTTTGTTGAGGCAGCATTTTAAAAGGAGATACAAACTGATTAATATTGACTGTTCAATAGATAAACAGCCACATACTGTAACCCATTTCTCACAGTAAATCAGCTGAGCAGCTGGAAACAAAATGAAGCTCGACTTTATCTTGTTTGCCTTTCTAAGCTTATTAAAATAAACACAACATGATAAATTGTGCACAAAAAAAGAGAAAGGAAGACATGCTGCGGTGGTGCAGTGGGGTGGAACCATCACGGTCACTAACGAAAAGATTAAGGTCATCTTTTCTGATTAAAATAACGCGAACATTTGCTGTTATAAAACCTACTATTTCTGTCCTTATAGCTGCACGGTCGGGTAGTGATGACAGGTGTTAGACAACAGATCAGCTCAACGCCGTGCCTGCATACTCTCTCTCCAACTCACTGTCTAGCTCTCTCGCTCCGTCCGTCTCTTAACTCTCACTTCCATGTCTGTCTTCACACACACAGGCGTAAGGAGTGAGGATAATGACAGCTGGGTAATTATTACATAATGGCTGCTTAGAGGCACTGCTCTAATTATATAACAAAAGGATGGGGGAGGGGGTGTGGGGTGGGGTGGGTAGACGCTGGTGATTGGATTGAGTAGGCAATCTGCGATTGGTTGAGTTAAGCACAGAGGCTGTTTCTGCTAAGGTTGGAGAAGGTTAGCAATCAGTGGCTTGAGGGAGAGGCAGACTTAAATAGATTTAACCTGTGTTCTTAACCCGAGCTGTGCATTTGTCCTTGGATTGAACAAGTATAGTGGATGGATGAAACTGGACAGTGGGTGTCTGTGTCTCAAGCTAGGAGTCCATCCAAATGTCAAGACAACTTTAGCTTTGAGTGAACTTTGGAAATTACACACAAATTAGTTGTGATGCCCTCAGATGGGTAGATGCTAATAAATAGCCTCTTCAGCATCAGTAAATAGTCACATATACAGTAGAAGAACAACAATAGAAGGATAGAGCCCTGCAAATGGGCCCCCGAAGACTCCCATTTCCATTACACGTTATCATATTAAAATACCAACACAGCATAGGCCTACAGATTATTTAGATTTTTAGCCATGGTTCTGGTTCTAGGAATGTCAGTGTCGGTCTCTCGATCCACCACTCAGGTCCAGACTGAAATCTCTGTCAGAAATAGGTATGGTCCTCAGATGATGACGCCTAGTGACTTGAGTGATCCCCTGATTTTTCCTTTAGCCCCACCATGAGGTTGACATTTTTTGTTTTTTTGGTGAAATGTCTTGCTGTTGGATGGATTTCCATGACATCTGGTGCAGACATTCATGTCCCCCTCAGGATGAATTAGTGATTGAATAACTTTGGTCAATAACATTCCCTGACTTTTCCCCCTATAGTGCCATCATCAGTTTAAAAATGAAATTTGTCTAATACTTTAGTTTATGACCAAATACCTGCAAAACTAATGACATTCCCATCAGCCTCAGCTGTAATTTGTGATTAGTGCTAACTTGCGAATGTTAGCATGCTAACACGCTAAGCTAAGATTGTGAACGTGGAAAACTTGATACCTTTGCTGCGTGTCATCCCTTCTCTCTCTCCCCCCATTTCCTGTCATTCCCCAGCTGCACTAATAAAAGCAATAAAAGCCCCTAAAAAAACCATTATACCTACTAAACATGAGCATTTTAGCATCATCATAGTGAACATGTTAACATGCTGACATGAGGCACAGCAGTGCTTTGAGCTAAATGCTTCTTACAGCCTCACAGAGCTGCTAGCGTGGCTGTGGACACTTAAAGCCCTCCTCCAGTGTATTTTGGCTTTTCTATGATATTTCATATTTATTTGAGTCATTTCCTGACTAAGTTGATCAGCCACACTGTTTTGCCAAATTTTTGGACAAATAACTGAATTTTGTGCTCAAAGTAAAAAAAAAGAAAAAAAAAAAGAAGGTTGTTGCTAAAATGTGATTATGAGGTCTGACTATAATAGAAGCTGCAGGTCAAAGGTCATCCTCCAAACTGCAGGTTCACTCATGATCGTTTGAGTCTGAGCAGCAAACTGATAAATCTGTTTATCTGTCTGTTTGTCTTTCTAGTTAGGTGTAGTTAGCTAGTTAGGTGTAGTTAGTTAGCCCAACGGAACCTCGGTGCAGCAGTAGTCAGACGGCCGCCTCGCCCGGAGCAGACGGTGAAGAAGAGAGAGCGAGTGAGAGAGAGTCGGTGTGTTGAGATAATTCTTGTCTCATTTGTGGTCTGATGAACAGTAAATTCATCTAAAATGGGTTGAAAAACAAAGAAATCTTGTTGCCATGGTGATGAATTACGTCTGACTATCAACCACATCCCCATTCTCTGTTTGAGAAAGAACACTAACCAAGAAACAGGAAGTAAAACTGGCTGGAGGAGGGGGGGGGGGGTTAAGTCTTGTTAAAGTCAGGATTGTGGCACTAGAGGGAAGGTCATGGGCCAATGGAGAGTCAAAAATTGACACTGAAGTAAAAGTGAGTACTGACACTGGGGATGAATTCTCTGAGGTCTTACCTATCCATAGAGACCAAGATCATGCATATAGACCTGGTAGTTGTGGAGCTGTTCTTAATTAAGCTTGGGTATGTCTGTCTAGGCGAACCACACCTTCCAGCACCCTAGGGCTTAAGAGGTTAAGCTAAAACTATGTGTAACCTTTCGTTACAGGTTGCCTATGTCACGGGGTGTGGCCTCTTCAAACAAAGATCAAGTTTTCCTTCTCAGATCGTTTCAACGCCCTCTAAACCACACTGTCTAATGCGTGGACTGAACAATCTTTAAGCCATTCTGCCAGCTAGGCAAAAACCTTTCAAAATCTTTATCACTCTATATTGCAAAATATATATTTTTAGCTCAAATCTTTCATTTTAATTCAGCTTTTATGATTGTCTAAACTATAAATCCCAACAGGCTCTGACCGTCTCTGTAGATAAACACAGACTCACTTATAGACTTGGCTCTTGTGTCCGTGGCTCTTTGGAGTGCTGTGGAAGCCTACAGTGTACACAGGAATATGGGCCATCTTCTTCGAGGGAATCTTCATCTGGAGCACAGGAAGAGGGAAACAACGAGACCGAGAACAGAGAACAGAGAACAGAGAAGAGAAAAAGAAACAGAGAAGAGAGAAGAGAAAGAGAAAGAGAGAGAGAAAGAGAACTGTAATCGGAGTAGACACAACAGACTTGAAGGCAAAATACTTTAGTAAAAGTATTTTATAGAGTCTCCAAGTACAGCTAATAGATTCAAAATACACAAACACTAAGGACTCCACACTTACACGGCAACTAAACCACGACCATCAGCTGTCACACAAATCACAGTCACAAATTAACACATAACCTAAACATACACATGTATTTCAAACCCCAAAAATGAGTCACACAACACAAATGAGTCACAAACAACACCCCGACAAACAACAGCACTGCACACATCATTTAGAATCACCAAAAAATACAAACAAAATCCAAACAGCCTCAAACCTACGGAGCACAGAACCAGACATCCAACACGGTCTGGGACCGAGGCAACACGTGAAAACCAACAAAAGAACAACAGAAGAATTGACGTCAACAGATACGCCAGCCACTTCATCAAACGATGTACTTGACAAACTGAAATAACGTGTTAACAAGTGGTGCAATATCCCATTTAAACTCTTGGTGTTGTTTTGCAAAGCAATACATAGTCAAATAAGCACGAAAATAAAGCAAAAAGCACTTGATGATTACAGTCATCAAACACATACTATAAGTTCTTAAAGTTACCTTTGCACTGCAGGAGCCGCAGACAGATCTGTGAGAGAAACAAAAATGAATCAATATACACCTGTATTCCTGAAAGTCAAACGGGGAAGAAGAAAGATTTTTACTAGCTTGTATCCTACGATGACCATGATAAATCTATGTGGGTTAACTGGGCTCTTGATCAATACCACTGACAATAATTAGCTCTCCAATAT
Source organism: Sebastiscus albofasciatus (assembly GCA_916701655.1). NCBI lineage: Eukaryota > Metazoa > Chordata > Actinopteri > Perciformes > Sebastidae > Sebastiscus > Sebastiscus albofasciatus. The sequence continues at coordinate 21,181 of CAKAOI010051485.1, read as the reverse complement.
TAAAATGATTAAAATATGCCTTTTGTCAGTTTCAGGCCACCATAGCTTAAAGGGTAACCTTTTTTTAACCTGGACCCTATTTATACCCAAATCTTTCTACATATTAAGAGTTTTTAACACTTAGTTTTTAACGCTTAGACAGTATCTGAAAATGAAGAGGTTAGTCTCGGTGTTTCAACAACAAACCAGGGCCACATTTCCCAAAAGTATCTTAAAGCAGCAGTAGGCGAGATTGGAGCAAATATGATTAAAAAAAGTTATTTTCATAAATCGCATGAGACAGGTAATCTGAAAAAAATCATGTTCCTCTGTGTCCTCCGGTGCTCCTAATGGCATCTGCAGGATTTCACAGACCGAAGGAAAACAAGCAGTCAGAGCTGATCTGGAGTCTGCTGTCCAGCTAACGTCTATGAGAACTGGCTGTCAATCACTCGTGAACTCCGATGAAACTGTCAAACTAGACAGCGCTGATCAAATATGAATCAATATTCTGTTACTGTGATGTCTATTTCTCTCCTCAAATGTTTTCAGAATCATCTTGTAGTGTACTGTTTAGCTGTAAAATGAGAAAGTTTGTGACCTGGCAGCCATGTTGAGATCAGTTGAAGAAATACCAAGCACCGCCCACCAGCCGGAGCACAGCCAATAGGAACGCTCTCTCTCTGAAATGACCTGTGATTGGTCAAAGTCTCCCGTCACAGGCTAGATTTTTTAAAGCCTGAAAACAGAGCCATGAGGAGGAGCAGAAGTCTAGTTTTCTCTCAGAACACTTGAATTACAATATGCTGAAAGGTTTTTATGGATTTTTTTGCCCAATGATGCCAAAAATATACTGCCTACTGCCACTTTAAGGCTAAGACGATCATAAAAAAACATTTTATGAACACTCTTAAGCTTAACTAGAATTACCGCCTCGTGGTTTGGTTGTACGCCTCCGCCTGCAGTTTATATCCATGTCTGTCCAAAATGTCATGACTTCATCATTTTATTCCTGAGTTATGGCCAAAAACATGTTTTGTGAGGTCACATGTTTTGACCATCCTTCAGTCCGAGTGGATGTCTGCCATAGATGTAATACAATTCCCTCCAGGTGTTCCTGAGATATCGCTTACGCGAGAATGGGACGGATGTAAGGTGACAGTGACCTTGACCTTTGACCCCAAAATCTAATCAGTTCATCCTTGAGTCCAAGTGGACGTTTGTGACAAATTTAAAGAAATATGGCTAAATCAATCAAAGTTGACTTTCTTAAACTTCCACCCCGTGACTGAACTATAAAGTACAGCAAGCTTAAAGCTGGAGACACATTTTCATACTGAACGTTCTTACTGAATAAACACTCTTAAAAACACTCTTAAGTTTTCAGAATTTTTAGACTTATATCTAAATATACTTATATTAGACTATATTTAAATTTTACTACTTTTAGGATCAAAAGAAATACATCATGTTGGCATTTCCCTTATGAAAAAGAAGTATACTTCAAGTTTATTTGATCAAGTAAACTGAAGTAAAGTTCAAGCATACTTTATGTAATAAGTATACTAATATCAATGTACTAGTGTACTACTTCAATACTTCTTGGGACTAAATTGACGCACTTTTTAGTTTATAAAAGTATACTTTTAAGTATACTCTAAGTGTACGAATAATAAATTCTGAGAACACAACTAGTGTACATCTAAGTTGTATTTTGTACTACAACTATACTAGGAAGTGAATTATACTACAAGTGAACTTCTAGGTATACTTAGTTAGTTTACTAGTTATATACTTGTAGCCCACTTTTTAGTTTATGAAAGTCGATTTAAAGTACACTCTCAGTAAACTACTAGTTTAATAGTTTTCACTGCAAGTATACTCACTTCACTTATACTTCACTTAGCTAATGATTTATGCATTACATAAAGAGACTTTTGCTATATGACTTGATGTTTTGTGATGAAATAAAAGAAATAGAAAAATGAGTTTTTCTCTCATGTCTCCACAGTGAACGGAGAATGCAAAAATGTAGATTAAAGTAAATTCATATCAAAGCATACGTTTACAAACTCTCACACACTCTTAAATAGGCTACTCTATCAAAAAGTAAGCATAAGCCAAGTATACTTCAGTATAATTTTGTTAAGTATAACTCTGATAAGTACATAAAAAGTAAACAGAAAGCATACTCTCTTATTTTAAGTTTAAAAGAAGTATACTAATAGCACACTTGAATAAACTTCTTTTTGGTAAGGGGTTGTGAAATCAGTTTTACAGAAAATATATTAATGAGAAATTAATGGAATAAATAAAACATGAAGGGTGGTGGAGGGTGCTTTGGGGAGACTCATGACTTCAATATTACCTAGAATATTGCCTATGGTTCAGGAACAAACATCAAGTAGCATTCAAAGATAAAATTATTAAACATTTCAGAAAGTCTTCTTTGATACCTTTTACACAGTAAGCAGGTAGACGGCCATGAGAAGAGAGGGAATTTCACTCTGCAGCAGCAGCAAACCTGAGAAAAACACACACATAGGTACAGAGTCCATTTACTGTAAACACAGCACAGTGAGAAATAGCAATGAGGGGAGTTCCACTCCATTACCTTGCCTCTCTTCAGGTTATTGTAGAGCTCTTTGTTCTGAAGAAACTTCTCCATCTCTGCTTTAACCAGCACTCTGCGCACATTGATGACCTCATCCACCGTCAAGGCGAGACTCTCCACAGGGTGGCTGAACTCCTCCTGAAGGAGAGGGGAGAGCATCGGTCAGAGTTTACTCTATAGTGAGCAGTAGATTGATAAATAACAGTTATGTGACACTTTGAAATATCAAAGTCAAAACATTGCATTGCGAAAATGAGGCTTAATGTTATGTATTTTGTTTGTTCCAGTTTAAAGCAGCAGTGGGTAGAAATGGAGCAAATATGAATAAAAAAAGTTATTTTTATAAAACTGTATTCAAGACTGTGAATCAAGACTTTTCTCAGTTTTTTTGATTCTCCAATCGCCGTGGAGGCATGCGAGAAAAACAAAGATTCTTTAAGATATAGACATATACTGTATATACTGTATATACCAATGGTCATTTTGGGGGTGAAGTATTCCTTTGGGGTGCTCAGAAAAATAGGAATTTTAACATTTACAACTCCATGACTATTGGGCAAACTCCATCTGCTGATGAAGAACATGTGATATGATCGAAAGCTCCAGAGCAGCTTCTAAATGGACCTTGTGGTGAGAGAACAGATAATGTCATGTTTATTTTTTAACAATTGACTTGTTTCGAGGATTTTCTAAAATCGAGTAATCTTTCTTGAATCTAGTGCATCAATCTCATATTCTGTCTTCTGAAAAGATACTGAAGTGGGTCGAACTAATCTTCCAACACTGGCAGATTGTTTTCACTTAAGAAATTGAGTCTTTATGGACTCAATAATAGATGAAACTGAAACTAGGATGAATGATGTTGCAGTGCGATGTCGTTAGCAGTGGGACCACTGAGACTCCCCATGAAGCAAAGGACCGGCTCTGATGCCGACTGCGATTCTATTTCTAACTCACCATCCACTGGTGCTCGTCTCCAGCTCTGGAGCTGGACGGCGTTTCCGATCCCTCCGTGGTCTCGTCGACTGAACTCAGAGACAGGCGGGCAGGAGAGGGCGGCACCCAGCCGTGAACTGGGAGGGAGGCTGGGGTTGAGAAGGGGATGAAAAGGGAAAGAGACAGAGAGGAAATAATGAGAGTTTAAAGGGTAACTTCTGTGTTTTTCAACCTGGACCCTATTTTTTCATGTTTTTGTGTCTAGGGGCGTTTTCATATTAGGTACGGTTGCCCCCCTCCCCCCCTCTCTCCGCTCAGCTTTCACATGAATAAAGTTGTTCTGTACCCGAGTTCACTTCCATCATCATCCACGTGTATTTGTTTCTGTTGAGATCAGCTGTTCTAGTGGCGGAGCATCGTAAAACACTTCATTCAAACTCAACAGAAACAAAATAAAACTCACCAAAACCGTCGTCGTTAGTCTTTCCAACAATCACCAACTCTGGTTTGGGCGAAATAAACTCTTATTTCACAGAGTTTGATGTGAAAACAAACATCGCCCGACCCCATCACCTACTATTGTTTATATTTTAATGAACCTCTCACCTGCCGTCCTACTTTATCACCCATGGCCGTACAGTTCAGAGGATGAGATCGGCGCATGCTGTGTACATATACAGATTTCGAAGGAGACCGGCGGCATTGAAAAAAGCCTGCCCTGTCACAACTACTCAATGACTGCTAACGTTACTCGAGTTAAATAGCGGTCTACCTCCGTGTCTCGGTACAGTTGGCTTTAACACCTGATGCGAACCGTATCCGAGTACACATGATCCGTGCCCGAGACCACCTTTTCACGTGGACGTACGTATGGTACGGAGCATTCACACTAATCAAACAAACTGGATTTATGGGGCCATGTATACTCAGACCTGGGCTAATGTGAAAGCACCCTAAATGACTAATGGGTACAACATTTTTTAAAATTGTTTCAGTATTGAGGGACAGCTCAATTTAAAAAAAATGTTGTTCAGGAAATAGAAAATAGGGTTGAAAAATACCTAGGGGAACTAAAAACGACAAGATCAAATGGAAACATCATCAGACAGTGAATGAGAGAAAGCTACAAATCTCAGTCTAACAAGTCCATGAATTACACATCAGCCTCTTTCATTCAGCCCCGTCTCAGATCTCAGCCCTCCAGAGTGCTCGTCGATCGACTGTCATGTATTATTAATCTGGTTTCAGTGGAGCGATTCAGCCCATGCTGCTACGTCTGTAATTTAGATCACAGTGAGAGGTGTGTGCTCAGCGGCTGGTCTAAAAGAGGAGCTCAGTGGAGGCTCAGTGGAGGCTCAGTTAACCGACGGTGGGAAGGGGGGTTAAAACAGACCACACACAGCTGAAACTGGGGGCCTCTTCGATCCTGCAAATGGAAGGTGTCAATTTGGCTCTAATGGAAAGTAAACATGCACAGAGGATGGCTGGAACAGGCCGGTAAACATCATCAGTACATATAATTTGGATCAGCTGCCGATGACTGGGGCTTACAGGCTTACATCCTCACATCCACAGTTTAAGGCTGGAGAGCCCCCTGCTGGTATAGTCATGTGCTGCATAATACATTTTATTATTCTAATGTCTAAGGCAGGGGTTCTCGGGGACCCCTTAAAGCTGCAGTGAATAGAAATGGAGCAAATATGATTAAAAAAAGTTATTTTTCTCCGATCAAACTAGGCAGAGTTGATCAAATATGAATCAATATTCTGTTACTGTAATGTCTATTTCTCTCCTCAAATATTTTCAGAATCATCTTGTAGTGTACTGTTTAGCTGTAAAATTAGAAAGTTTGTGACCCGGCAGCCATGTTGAGATCAGTTGAGAAAATACCAAGCACCGCCCACCAACCGGAGCACAGCCAATAGGAACGCTCTCTCTCTCTGAAATGACCTGTGATTGGTCAAAGTCTCCCGTCACAGTCTAGACTTTCTAAAGCCTGAAAACAGAGCCATGAGGAGGTGTAGAAGTCTAGTTTTCTCTCAGAACACTTGAATTACAATATGCTGAAAGGTTATTATGGATTTTTTGCCCAATGATGCCAAAAATATACTGCCTACTGCAGCTTTAAAGGGGAGAACATTTTCCAAGGATCCCCTTATAATCGTAACACTGATTAATAAGCATAATGCTTACTACCATTTTTACAATTAGATGCCATTGGAACTATTTGTATTCTAAAACTTCAGACCTGTTTGATAGTGATCAACAACAAACACATTTCAATTTGAATCATGTTAACACCACTTTGTTTTGCCCTGATGTTCCGGGTGCTTTGTAATCAGATGGCGCTGTAGCTTAGCCAGCTTCGTGGTTTCGTTCGTTCAAATATCTCTCCATGCTAATAAGCTAAGCCAAACAGCAGCAGGAATGGTTTGTTGCGCCCTGAGTGAAGTGACTGATTCCTGAGTTTCTATTGGCCCAAAGCTAACGTGGGTGGTAGTAATGGTAACAACATGCTTGTTTTATTGGCGCAAATGGTCCCCCATCTGTAGTGATGCAATTTTTAATGATAAAGCACAAATATATAATTTATAGCAAATCATTTTGCGGACCCCCTGACAGACTGCCACGGACCCCACGTTGAGAATCACTGGTCCAAGGCTTGAGGCATGCAGCGGAGCGGCTCGGCTTGCAGCCATCTAGAGACTGAGAATAGATTCAAATCAAGCCTCTGGATATGGAGGGCCAGGCTGCTAATGCATGAATCATGACCATCAAACAGATAACATCCTCCCTGTGGCTCACATGCAGCACACTATTCAAATCCATTAGCTTCTCCCCTCCTTCACTCAGTTACACTTTATCAGCACATCTTTAGATTTGATTAGAATCCATCACAGCGGCTTCACGGCAGATGTAATCCCCGTCAACTCCCTGTCAGCAAGGGCTGTAAGGACTTTACCACGGTGGACTGACACGTTATTCGGCTCTTATTTCGGTGCACTAACAGCAACAGTAGTTTAATGAGGTTAGTGCTTGAGGTATAACTGAGGACAGATTGGAAGCAGACGAGTGACATAATGTCTCCACAACAATGGAATCATTTTTATTGCCTTTAAGGTTGAAATAAAATCCTTCTATTCCAAAATGTTTTACTTTCAATATAAATAGTTACAAGGGATATGGAAAGAATAGAAGTAGTTGTTGGTTCTGTCATGACCTTCTAGTTAATGCACTGCTGCTTTCCTTCCAGGCCTCAAGGCAGAGGAGCTGGAAACTTTAAAAAGGGTGTTTAGGCTGGTAGCTGCTGTATCGATGATCTAAGTGCAGCCGGTTTGAGGGGGGGGGCAAATTAAAGTGGCAGTCGGCAGTATATTTTTGGCATCATTGGGCAAAAATGCCATAATAACCTTTCAGCATATTGTCATTCAAGTGTTTTGAGAGAAAACTATTCTTCTGCACCTCCTCATGGCTCTGTTTTGAGGCTTTAAAAAATCTGGCCCGTCACGGGAGACTTTGACCAATCACAGGTCATTTCAGAGAGAGAGAGCGTTCCTATTGGTTGTGCTCCAACTGGTGGGCGGTGCTTGGTATTTCCTCAACAGATCTCAACATGGCTGCCGGGTCACAAACTTTCTAATTTTTACAGTTAAACAGTACACCACAAGATGTTTCTGAAAACATGAGAGGAGAGAAATAGGCATTACAGTAACAGAATATTGATTCATATTCGATCAGCGCTGCCTCCATTTCTACCCACTGCAGCTTTAAATGTTAAATCCAAATCTCCACAGACTGTGCTGTAGTACAACTGGCACCGTGTCTCCTTCTGTCGGAGCAGGATTAAAACGGCATCAAGAGGGCCAAGAAGAGTCTGCAGGTTTTCATTGCAAACTAAAACTGCAGCAGCTGATCTCATTCGTTATCTCTCTTTCAGCCAAATAGCAGAATCTAACCAATGGAATGCGCTGCAGCAGTGTTCGATTGGTATTAACAACCTTCAGACTCCAGAATATCAATGAAGCCTGGTTGAGAATAAAGAAACAGAAGTGAAGATGTGTATAGCTATGTTAAATGTAGAGCGAATGAAAAATACAGCATGCTGCAATCCAGCATTCCCAGCCAGCCCTGACTGCAGCAAAAACACTTCTTCTGCATGAGGCATTTTGACCCGTCATATAGGAGAGCACAGGTGTTACTGATGACCTTAACATTGTCTCTGTTATATTCAAGATTCCCAGTAAAAGCTTGATAGTGTGACAGTGAGCCAGCTTCATTTCAATGACATTTGGTGGAAAGTTTCTTGCCCCCCCAATTATGGAGTTATGGCAGTTATGGAAGGCCCCACCTTCCATAACTGCATGGACTAGATGCACTTTATTTGTTGTATTTTACCATGCACCTTGACTGCAATTGCACTTTGAACTGCATTTGTATATCATATTGTACATGCAGACTGATTATACTATTTATTATGTATTTAATTATTTATTTATTGTCTTTTATATTGTTTTAGATTGTCTACTTACTTTGACTGCCCTTTATGACAGTTTGTACATACGACACTGGTCACTAACCTCATAGCTGTCTTTATACAGTACCCTATATTTATAGACTGTCTTTTAATGCATTGTGTAAGTGATGGGGAGTTGCAAACTAAATTTTGTTGTACCTGTACAATGACAATAAAGGAAATCTAATCTAAGTTAGGCCATGAGCAGACTGGAACAACTGCTATGTTTTAGTTGCAATAGTGCCACCATGTGTTCATTCATGATGCACTTCAACTCTTGAAGTAAAATTATTTTTCATGGAATATTCAGACCTTTCTACCACACCAGCCATTTGGAAGCTGAAAAACCTTATGTATTTGAATTATAATATCCTGAACGTCAAACTGTATTTTTCTTTCACATGTTTCTCATTGGTTTCTGGTGTGCAAGTTAAACTTTTTCCAAACTGCCAGACGTTTTACACACAAAAGACTCTCAAGCCCTCGTGTTCCTTTATTATTCCCAAATTAAAGCAGCAGTGGGTAAAAATGGAGCTGTAAAATGAGAAAGTTTGTGACCCGGCAGCCATGTTGAGATCTGTTGAGGAAATGCCAAGCACTGCCCACTAGCTGGAGCACAGCCAATAGGAACGCTCTCTCTCTGAAATGACCTGTGATTGGTCAAAGTCTCGCTATATGCTGAAAGGTTATTATGGATTTTTTTGCCCAATGATGCCAAAAATACACTGCCTACTGAAGCTTTAATAACTCATAGGTCTTCTTCACAGCAGACATTTTGACTAGTCATAGCAGGAAAAGCTCAGGTGGATCTAATAACATTATGATGTCTGAAGCAGCAGTTAATAACATTGTTAGTGATGCTTGCGTTAGTCAAGTCAAAATGTCTGTTGTGAAAAAGATCCATTCAACTTTTGTTTCATTCAACTTTTTCCCCTCGACAGGCAATAATCAATTTTACAATTTGGAATGCTGGACTTCTCTTGTGTGAAATTCCATGACCAGCTTTGATCTAAAAATGAGTACCCTGTATGTAGTATTTTGCTTGTATATTGCTCTATATAGAAGTAACCATTCACAAGCTGAAGTATGATCTATTACCAAGTATAATCAGTCTACATTTACACACTGACCTCTGTGATAAGGAAACTGACCGGCACCCATCAGCGTCCTGGACCGAGGCCTCTCACCCCTCAGCCTGACCCCCCCGCCCAGCTGGGCCGACTCAGAGAGCGAGGGAAGCATCTCGGCGCGGAGCAAGGCCAGGTCGTGCTCTGAGAAGGAACGATCTCTTTTCAGAGGTGTGGGGGAGCTCTCTGTCCTCCTCAGCTCCCCGTTGTCTGGGGACTCCTCCTCCTGAGGGGGTTGGAGAAAGAGGAAAAGGGAAATGAGGGGGCATGTTGGCAACACAGCCTTAGAATGAGTCTTTCATATCTACATAGGGAGCGGGTCCTCTACACGGAGTCCGCCATGTTTCTACAGTAGCCAAGGATGGACAAACAAACACTGGTTCTAGAGAGAGCCTTTCACATTTTTACGTAAGCTTGAATTTGGTGTTGAGAATGCACCTGAAGGTCATCATAGGCTCTTCTACACACTTGTAAAGGGAAGGGGTGAGCAGAGGGGTGTTCAGTTGGTTGCAATCTACAACCTCACTGCTAGATGCTACTAAATCCTATACATTGTCCCTTTAAGTCAGACTTATTTAAGTCACCTTAATGACACAGAAAATCCTGAAAACCAGCCTAGTTTAACTGGTAATCTTGGTTTATGAAACACCCCTTTAAACTGAAATTTAATTGTTGTCTTTTTGGGGTTTCATTCTTCCTCAGCTCCCTCAAAGTTTCTTTGGGGGGGCACAATATGCAGACTGAGTCATGGAGATTTCACAGATGGACCACAAAAATATCAGTTTCCTAAGGGAGTAGCACACCGTCAAGTTTTGATGATTAATATAACACAACAAGCGAGGGAAAAATAGGCGATTTCCCAAGTTGTTGAGTCTTCGTGCAAAAGAGAAGAGGATTCATCTCAATCGTTGTTCAACCCTCCGTTCTATCCTGCAGAGGCATCTTAACCCACTTAAGCTGGGAAGCAAAGCACGTGCTACTGTGAAAAACACCCGTCAGCCCTCAGAGACGTCAACAAGGATTCCAATGATCCTCCCTCCCCAAACATGTCAGTGTTGGAGCTCCTGCCCGGCCTCACCTCAGATATGTTCATCTCCTCCATCTCGGCCAGAGTCGGAGCCTTGAGCAGGATGCGAGGGCGGGACGGCGGCCGGGGCTCCGGCACGGACAGGTCGATGCACGAAGTTGATTTGACGTTGCAAGGACAAGTCTGAGCCAGGCAGGGCAGAGAGCCAAATGCTGATGGAAGAGAAACAGAAAACACCGTCAGGGAACAAATGAGTCAGAAATAGTGAGATCAGAGGGCAGTGATTCTGAGGGGTACCCCGTGTAGCATTTTAGCATCAATAACTCATTACCACTCTCATTTTAAGACGGGAGTACAATTACTGCAAACCAACAATGTGAAAACATTTGAGGTGAGAAACAGGAGGAATTACAGTAACAGAATATTGATTCATATTTGATCAGTTTGATCGGAGTTCACAAGCAGTGATTGACAGCTGCGTTACGGCAGGTTCACGTATGCCATGAAAGCGCCGTGATTTTCGGCTGTTTACATAGGACAGATATATATATGTTTGCATAAAGCAGCATACATGTTGATAAGAGTATTAAATTCTTGACAAGTCTCCCTTTAAGGTACATTTTGTAAAGACAAAAAAATTTGTGATTAATCGCTATTAAATATTTGAATCTATTGACAGCCCTATTTTTTAGATTAACAATGTGACTATAGTATAAGGTCAAAGAGGTCGCTCATCGTGGCAAGATTTTCACCCGACTCGGCAGTTACTCTCAGCTCTACAGAGTCTTTCAGCAGGATTCAGTGTGCATTCCTCGTGGACATATCAGCAGGTATGAGACTTACTAAAATGAAAGGTTGAACTCAGGTCCCTTTACTGAAGAGACAGTCCCTCTAACAATTAGGTCACCCGACTTTACAGGTTGCAATTATAATATTGCTAATAATTAAAGTGGCAGTAGGCCATATATTTTTGGCATCATTGGGCAAAAATTCCATAATAACCTTTCAGCATATTGTAATTCAAGTGTTCTGAGAGAAAACTTAGACTTCTGCACCTCCTCATGGCTTTGTTTTCAGGATTTAGAAAAACTAGCCTAGTGACGGGAGACTTTCACCAATCAAAGATCATTTCAGAGAGAGAGAGCGTTCCTATTGGCTGTGCTTTGGCTGGTGGGCGGTGCTTGGTATTCCTACAACAGATATCAACATGGTTGCCGGGTCACAAACTTTGTCTCGCTAAACAGTACACTACAAGATGATTCTGAAAACATTTGAGGAGAAAAATAGTCATTACAGTAAAAGAATATTGATTCATATTTGATCAGCGCTGCCTAGTTTGACCGTTTGATCAGAGTTTGCGAGTGATTGACAGCTGCTCAGAGAAGGCAGACTCCAGATCAACTCTGATTGGTTGTTTGATTTTTTCAGTTTACCTGTCTCATGCACTACTGTCAGGATAGAGTGACCGTTTTCTAAAAATATTTTTTTAATCATATTTTCTCCATTTCTACCTACTGCTGCTTTAAGTTTCAGAAGTCTGATTCCTCATAACCCATAGCAGCTCTAAACAAAGCAATGTGTGTTCTTTAGGTGGTGTGTTGTGTGAGAACTCCTTCATCAGCGGCCCACACACTGAATTACACTGACCTTGATCTGTAAATAACTGGTCAATATTTATGAAATGCAATGCCACCTCCACATGTACTGTAGCTCTAAATGGAAAAATACTCCCTGTTACACATACATATACACTTTGTATGAAAGTACCTAACTGTAGGGTGACCATCACAGGCTACAGCACAGAATGTGCAGACTAGAGTTTCAGCCCTGAAGTCATTATTTAGCAGCTCAGGTGGTCCATTCACCTTCAGTATAACATTTACTTTCTGGATAGCACAGCAAGAGCAAAACAAGAGTCAAACTGAAAGTCATGCAATGACTTTAAATAAGCAAACACACACAGTATGATATCAAGAGCAGGCACCACACCTTATCTTTTACTTCACTTAATATCACCATAATACTTCTCCCCAGACACCATCCAACTGTTTTTAATGTTGACAATACATAAAAGAATTTTATTATAAAGCACTTTTGTGTCTGTCCGTTGGAAACCAAACATCTGCCCCTGGTTCTGCAAAGCACCACAGGTCAATTAGAAAAATTTACTTTTATCTTAATCAAATAAAATGTTGTGTTAAATAAAGACAGACGTATCAGTTTCATCATATCGGGCTTTTTGAGAACTTAATTGAAATGAGCAAATTTATGATGTTTTGCATTTAGTACTTCAATTTTAAAGGTTCTAGACAATGTCAAGTGATGAGGTAAGTATACAAAGCAGACAAGAGCATCTACATCTTGGCTATTATTTTGCTGGGTTGAATATTGATTTTTACAATATAGAGTTATTTTAGTAACATTAGAAACGTATTCAGCTTGGAAAGGAGCTATTTATTGGATCTGCTGAGTGACATAAATCCATGTAACGTAATTATTAGCTTGCTAGCTATCCTGCTAATGCTAGCCACCTAAAACATCAAAGAAAATATGCTTTAGGTAGCTAAAGTTTGATGGTTTCAATCGATGTGTATTTATATATATACATAAGCTATATATGTATATATACTGGAAAAACAAAGTTCGGAAACTTGTGTTTGGTGGATTATTTCTCTGTTGTATCAATGCTAATGGTCATTGTATTTTACATCGTTGGAAAGCCTGTTTATTTACCTTCGCAATGATGTCACACTTGTAAAAATCATGCATTTGTGGGATGAGCAGCACAGCTGATTATGTGGGTATCGCCCAAGAAAAATTTGCCAAAATGCTCTGCCAATGGTAAACAGTGTATTCTCATAAGGCTACCAGGAAGACCTGCAATGACTGTCCTTTACCGTCAGGCCAGGGGACAGGTTAGGGGAATGTCATGTTCAGTGATGAGTCCAGGTTCTGTCTGCCAAAGTTGGATGGCAGGGTCAAAGTATGGAGACGACGCGGAGAACGCTATGCTGATTGTTGCACCGATCGAGTAAGAGCTTTTGGTGGGGGCAGAGTCACGGTGTGGGGGGGGGGCGGCATCTCTCTCACTGGCAAAACAAGGCTTGTCATCATTGAAGGCCATCTCAATGCAGTGAGATATCGGGATGAAATTCTGCAGCCAGCGGTGATCCCATATCTCCACAATCTG
>CAKAOI010051484.1:45075-57965 GCA_916701655.1 Sebastiscus albofasciatus | reverse complement strand
TATATATATGTGTGTGTGAATAATGATTTCTTTAATTTGGAAATCCATGTGTAATACAGGTGAAGTAAAGAAACACTTTAAAGGCTTTAAAACGAACAACTGTTATTCAGTTGTGTTGTGAAATATTTAAATATCCAATTAAATATATGTTTATAAAGAATGTGAAGTGAATAATGTGTATAGGATCAACATGAAGACGAGACATTATTTAGTAACCTTTAGTCTCCTCCAGTGACTCTACAGTGATGTGGGTTAATTAGTAGCTGACTACAGATAAAAAAAAAACAATTATCTGCATGGAGAAGTGACTCATGCGTCATAAAGGCGACTGACCAATCAGCGAGCAGGATGTGATCAGGAAACGCTACCTGGTTTCTACCTGCACACACGAAGAAGAAGAAGGCACGAGGAGCGCAGAGAGCCTCGAGACTGACAGCCTCAGTGAAGAGCCGGATGAAGCAGAGATATAATAGATTCATTGTTTAAAGGACTGGACTGAGAGCAGAGATGGTTTGTGGAGGATTCATCTGCACTAAGAACGCTCTCAGCGCTCTCAACATCCTCTATGTGGTAAGTATGAGCTCACAGCTGTTATATACTGATGGGAATGATCTGATATAACTGCTTCAAAAAGGCAACAAGTGTCTCCGCTTTCATCTGGACTTGTGTTTACCTGGTAGTTTAAAATGTTTTCTGACCAGTTTCCTTGTTGTGAAACAGACACAGTGTTGGTGGTGAATGATTAGAGCCACTTCATGACTACACTGTAAACAAGTGCTGTTAATTTACAGCAGGATTTCAACAGTATTAACCTGTTATTGCTAAAAACACTGCTTTACTGTTAATACAAAAGAAATCTGTTCAATTAATTATATTATAATTATAATGTATTCTTAAAAAAACATCACTTTACTGCTGATCAACTGTCTAAAGTATCATCAGTAACAGTTTCATGCAGTATTTCTTTAATTCTGGGACCTGATCTGCTCATGTGAGGCTTGTACATTGTTCATGATTGTAAAATCAGTGAATTAGCTTTATTGTTCTTCACTCACATGTTGTTCTGGTTTCATTCTGTGCTTGTAGCTAGAGACACACATTATGGGAAAAGTGTCAACAAGTCTATTAAAGCCTTTTTCCTAACAAGTGCCTTTAATTGTATTTAGTGTGACTATTCCTATGTCTGTAACCTGCTAAGTCTATTCATCTAGGCAAAAAATAATGTTTATTAAAATGTATGTAAAAAATAAATAGTGCATTAAAACAAATCAGTAAGATAATGTAAAATAAAGGTGGAAAAACAGCTATATAATATATCTTTAAACAGTAAATTAACTGTAAAAAAGAAACTGTAAAATAAATAAAGTAAAATAACTGTAAATAAAATAAATAAAATATATAAAATAAATAGTGCATTAAAACAAATTAGTAAGATAATGTAAAAGAAAGGTGGAAAATCAGCTATATAATGTATCTTTAAACAGTAAATTAACTGTAAAATACTGTGAAATTAATAAAAAAAACAGTTCAAACTGTATTTTTCATTAACAGTACAAAGCTGTAAATTTCAGTGACAGTATAATAATGTTAATTTTACAGTAACATAAAGGCAACCCTGCTGCCAGTTCTTTACTGTTATTTTACTGGGAAATTCTCAACAGTGTAGTGTTGGTCTCATTGCTGGCTTTAGTCCACTCCGAGATAAAAATTAAATATTATAAAGTAGCATAAATACTTCTTTGTCTGTCAGAGAAATACCACTTTGATAAAATCAAGAACAACAAACAATGTGAACAATTTCAGACCTTCTTTTCAACTGAAGTGGAAAACTTCCTCGTATCTCTGAGCAACTTCTGCAGTCAACATACCGCTTAACTCTTTATTATTTGTATTACTATATAGACCACCTGCTGCTCTTTATCCCCTGTCCAGTGGCTTATTGTGGATTTTAATTTTTATTTATCATTGTCGTAGGTATGTGGTACGACGGAGTATTAGGGCCACAATGAGGGAAAAAAAATAAATCTGAGATTTCGAGAATGAAGTCATAGGTTTACGAGAAAAAAGTCTTAATATTATAAAGTAGTAATTTTACATGTTATTTTCTTTTATTCTCGTAAAGTTCTGACTTTATTGGATGTATTTATCTTTGTCGTCATTTATCACTATTATTACAATTATTGTTGACATGAATGTAGTCACTGTAACTGCAATTTATATATATATATATATATATATATATATATATATACTTTTACCTCTCTCTTTTTACTACTATATGATATATGATTGTTTGCCTGCCTACATGCAGCCTTTTGTTCCCTCCCCATTTTTTTTCGTTTTATAAAAATAACTTTTTTTAATCATATTTGCTCCAATCTCGCCTTCTTCAGCTTTAAATCTGTGTGCTTTAGTGTGCTTTGGAACTGCTCTCTGAAGTCTCTCCTGTCACAACAATACTATATCATTTATATGTATGTGTGTGTGTGTGAGTGTTAGGTAAATCACTTTAATGTTTATGCACTAACCCTACTTACAGTCATGATTTCTGATAGATCATTTTGTCTTTGCATCTTTACAACAAGTCCTTAACTGTCACATAAATATTTGATCACATCGTTAACCGTTACATTCAGTATGTCGATCTGTTTTGGAAATATGATATAATAATATTGTTTTAGTCCGGACCGCAGCTGGCTTACAGTCCTCCATGACACGCAGTTACTCGTCCCTGAGGGAGAGACTTCTTCTGTTTGTACTTCCTTCTTTATCTCGTGCCAACATTGTTTTCTTCCTGCGCAGCTGGTGAGTCTGCTGCTGATCGGAGTGGCAGCCTGGGGGAAGTGCTACGACCTGGTCTCCAGCATCAGGGTGGTGGCGGGGGTCATCTGCGTGGGAATCTTCCTGTTCCTGGTTGCCTTTGTGGGGCTCTGCGGCGCCGTGAAGCACCACCAGGTCCTGCTCTTCTTCGTATCCTTCGCTTTGTTTTATAGGAGCACGGGAGAAAAGTAAATAACCCGAAGCTCTTGGGATGATTTTATTCCTGTGTTGAGCTCGTGTTTTAATGGTTCTTAAAGCATCACAGTGAGATTTTAGATTGTTTTCATGACTTTGTAATCCAATGTAAACTTCCTAAACTTGTTCCAGTACATGATAATCCTGTTTACAGTGTTTGTCGTGCAGTTTTCTGTGTCCTGTGCTTGTCTGGCTCTGAATAAAGAGCAACAGGTATGTTTATTATACATACAGTACATCAGTAATAATGTTAATTTTGCCTAAATACTGTAGTTTACCTCAGAGAATGGTCTCCTGTTTGTTTAACAATCCTAACAGTGTAGATTTCACACAATTCTATATTTGCAAAAATCATGTTCATCCTTCTGCCTTTTCTCATGCTTTTCAAATATATAAATATCAACACAACCAGGCTGTGTGATTTTCATTTACAGAACCAACTGCTGGAGGTTGGATGGAACAAATCCGAGGCCACTCAAGAGGACTTAGAGAAAACACTCAACTGTTGTGGCTTCTCTTCTGTTCCTTACAACAGCTCATGTGCTGCTGTAAGAAGAATATTCTTTTTCTTTTTCCTCTCAGCAGCAACTTGATCTTGAATTTCATGATCACGTCTCTGGCTGGTTATTGAATTTTCACCCCTTACTTCCTCTAGAGTTGCTTTCACAGCAGCCCTCCGGTGACTTGTGACACATGCTTGAGCATTATCCTGCCGTTTGCGGGAGAGGTGCTACGGTTTGTCGGTGGTATCGGACTCTTCTTCAGCTTCACGGAGGTCAGTGAAATGTCATAGCGACAAAGAATTTGGTGTGAGGTGGGCGCTGATGTAGACATTAAAGGTGCAGTGGGTAGAATCTGGTGGCATCTAGCGGTGAGGTTGCCAAGCGTGTAGGAGAACTACGGTGGTCGACATTGGCGAAAATGCGAAAAAGCTAGATGACTAGAGCTGTCAAAGTTAACACAAATTTGCCACTAATTTCTTTAACACAACTTGCAATGTCAGACTAGGTCGTCACGAAGGAGGCTAAATAAGGCTCCAAACTTTTGGAGAGGAAAAACTGGCATGGCCATTTTCAAAGGGGTCCCTTGACCTCTGACCTCCAGATATATGAATGTAAATGGGTTCTATGGGTACCCACGAGTCTCCCCTTTACAGACATGCCCACTTTATGATAATCACATGCAGTTTGGAGCAAGTCATAGTCAAGTCAACACACTGACAGCTGTTGTTGCCTGTTGGGCTGCAGTTTACCATGTTATGATTTGAGCATATTTTTATGCTAAATGCAGTACCTGTGAGGGTTTCTGGACAATATCTGTCATTGTTTTGTGTTGTTAATTGATTTCCAATAATAAATATATACATATATTTGCATAAAGCAGCATTTTTGTCCACTCCCATGTTGATAAGAGTATTAAATACTTGACAAATCTTCCTTTTAAGGTACATTTTGAACAGATAAAAATGTGCAATTAATTTGCGATTCAATATTTTAAACTATTGAGAGCCCTACTAATGACCCTATGGTGGCTGGCTCCGTATGTAGATATAAACGCCTCATTCTAAGGTTAACGAAAACACAACTATTGTGTTTTCAGGTGATTATACACTCAAGAAAACATACTTATTAATATTATATTTCATTCCTGCCAATAGATCCGCCTGAAATTTCACACACTGTTCCTTTTAAGATAGATTTGCGCTGTGATGAAGTTTATTGTCGGTCTAAATTCAGACACTTTACACTAATCTTTCTTTCCTTTCAGATCCTTGGAGTTTGGCTCGCCCACAGATACAGAAATCTCAAAGATCCTCAATCAAATCCTCAAGCCTTTCTATAACCACTCACAATTTAATAAACCCCCAAAATTGCACTGCTGAATAATTACTTTTCCTCTTTAACTTTGTAAATCACACTTATCTGGACATTTGTAAGATTTAAAATAACTTTTGCTGTTGTGTCACAAATGACCATTACAGGATGAATGAGGGTAAAATGAAGTGTAACAGTAATACAAGTAGAGAAAAGTCTTGTACCAGACCAAGTAAGGCTGTAAATACAAAACCCTGGAGTGTGTTGAACTGAGCAAAGGTGAGTTTTATTGCTTATAAATTCTACTGTTTGCTTTAATATTTGCTGCTCGATTACTTTCATTGAAATTATGCATTTTATTATTTTTTCTTTTGCTGTGAATATTAATTATAACAATTAAACGCATTGCCAAAATATCAGACTATTCCTTTAAGTGAAACCTGATGCATGTAAACGTTGCCTCTTTAATTCTAACCCGTGTTATGTGTGTATGCTCACCACACACACATAAACTCACACACACACACCTCTTATGCAAATAATTTGCAGATTAGCACCATGGTGGCTGGATGACTGTGCTCACCACTCCCAGACTAACTAAGACCACACACAATGTGTTTTGCAGACAGTGGATTTGGGTGTTGGGTGTCCGCAATAGCAGGAAAAGATCATATTAAAGTCAAACCTGCTGCAGCTTGATAGACGCACTGTTATGAAACCAGGTTTTGTTTTTGTTTTATATGTGTATTTATTGCTCAAGTCATGTCTTGTCATATTAATTGCCACATTTCCCTTCATAGTCTAAAAAAATAATCATGCAGAGTTGCATCACATTTACGGAAAATGTTGTATTTTATGCTCTGCTTGTCATATTTAGTGCTGATGTGTAGAGCCGTGTTTTTCACTCCGGTAACTTGGTGCCACATGACTCGCTCACATTCCTCACCCCAAACAGGATGCCAACCAGGAACTGCACTCGCTGATAGATTCCTCTGAAGTTTGTTGAGCAAACTCCTCCAACCTGTTCACCAAGGTGACTCAGCTGCTGCACGGCCATTGTGAAATAGTCATTTGTGTGCACACCATGTAATTAACTTAATTCTATATTTAGATCATTTTATTCATCTTGTAAACAGATCATTTTGTACTAGCCTGCATTGGCAGGGTAGAGCCAATCACATACACGCCTTATTTAAACACTGGTATTAATATTTATTTAAATATATCAGTTTATAAGTTGAAAGACAAACATATGGATTGTTTTATAGTTGAATAGGTTCCTGAGTGTCTGGCTGTGCATGTTAAAATAAAGTGGTAACAATCATTCAAAGCTTAAAGATTTGTTTTTTACTTCCTGTAAAGCACATTGTAATCCCCTCAAAACAGTCTGCAGTCCTCACTTCCTTATAATTACACAATCAGGCTAGCTATAAAAATAAAAGTGCAAAAGACACGATACATAAAAAAAAAAGAAAGCTTCTGTTTTAGCTTTTCCTCTTTTGACTACTTCCTTACATCTGAAATGAATGACAGTGGTGGTGAAGTAAATAACAACTAGAAGTGCACTCGGCGAGCGCAGATCTCCGCCAAGGAAGGTTTCATGTACGTCACTGAAACCTTAATGTATTGTGTCTCTTACAGAAGTTTAAAATGTGATTTAATGCTGTATGCTTTCCAAAATTAAGTCATTTATTTAATTAAGTCATAGACATAGTATGTCGAAGAAAAGTCATAGTATAGTATGTCGAAAATAAACAGTCACAGTATAGTATGTTGAAAAAATAAAAGAAGTCATAGTATAGTATATCCAAAAGAAGACATATTATATTGATAAAGAAAAAAAATCATAGTATAGTATGTCAAAAAAAATTAAAAAAGTCTTAGCAAAGTATGTCGAAAAAAACTCACATTATACTATGTTGAAAAACAAAACAAATCATAGTATAGTAGCCTATTTGGGAAAAAAAAGTCATAGCATAGTAAGTAAAAAATAAATGAAAGAAATTCATAGTATATGATGATAAAGTCATTGCCAAACTGAAGGTTCCAGGAAATTAAAGTTTATAAGTATAAATAAATAGAAACTAATATAAATACAAAATTAATAAATCAGGAAGTAATTTGTAAATTAATAAGTCCACTAGCAAAACTGAGTGTTCAGGGAGTAAATCGGATGGAGCTAACTAACCTAATTATGCCCGGAGCATTAGAAAAGCAACACTCTCAGTATGTCACAGTGAAAAGGGTCCGGAGAAGTTAGCACCAGCTGAGAGACTGTGTGCAGAACAGACATCTACACAGCTGGAGAGGCAGCAGGTAAGAACTCTACTGCATCACAGACTGAGAGACTGCAACATGGTGACGATCAAGCATTAATTGGTTAATTGATTGTTTGTTGATTGTTTGTTAAATGTTGGTATATCCTGGTTCACATTCAGTCACACATGTGGTGAGAAGTGCATGGGCTTATGGGAAATGTTTAAAATTACTGCGTGATTTAATATTAACTCAAACATAGTATAGTATGTCCAAAATTTCATAAAAAAAGTTGTAGTATAGTATGTCCAAAATTTCATGAAAAAAAAGTTGTAGTATAGTATATCCGAAATTTTTTTAAAAAAAGTCGTCAAAGTATAGTATTTCGAAAATTTCATGAAAATATAGTCATAGTGTAGTATTTCAAAAAATTTCATGAAAATAAAGTCGTAGTATAGTATGTCCAAAATTTCATAAAAAAAGTCGTAGTATAGTATGTCCAAAATTTCATAAAAAAAGTCATAGTGTAGTATGTTGAAAATTTCATGAAAAAAAGTCATAATATAGTATGTCGAAAATTTCATGAAAAAAAAGTCGTAGTATAGTATGTCCAAAATTTCATAAAAAAAAGTCGTAAGTATAGTATGTCGAAAATTTCATGAAAATAAAGTCGTAGTATAGTATGTCCAAAATTTCATAAAAAAAGTCAGTATAGTATGTCCAAAATTTCATGAAAAGAAAGTCGTAATATAGTATGTCGAAAATTTCATGAAAATAAAGTCATAGTATAGTATGTCGAAAATTTCATAAAAAAGTCGTAATATAGTATGTCGAAAATTTCATGAAAATAAAGTCATAGTATAGTATGTCCAAAATTTCATGAAAAAAAGTCATATTGTAGTATGTTGAAAATTTCATGAAAAAGTCATAGTATAGTATTTGAAAAAAAGTCATAATATAGCATGTCTAAAATTTCATGAAAAAGTCATAGGATAGTATTTAAAAAAAAGTCATAGTATAGTATGTCGAAAAAAAGTCATAGTATTGTATGTCGAAAAATTTCATGAAAAAAAGTCATATTATGTCAAAAAATTCATAAAAGAAAATTCATAGTATATTATGTCGAAAAAATGAAAAAAAGTCACAGTATAGCATGTCGAAAAAAATTGATTGGATTGTTTGATTAAGCTTTATTATCATTAAACAAAGTACAGATATTGGGAGAAAGAAATGCAGTATGTACAGCATATATGGATATATTTTACATAGAATAAACAATATATATACAGTATGAGTAGTATGAACAATATTAACAGTGTGTATGATTGCAGTCCAGCGACGTGTCCGTTGAGGAGAGAAAGCTGTTCCTGAGCCTGCTGGTCCTGAAACGGAAAGTCCTGTATCGCCTCCCAGACGGCAAAAGGGAAAAAAGTCTGTGGCCGAGGTGAGAGTTGTTCTATTACTGTCATTGTGTAGTATGTTATCAAAAGTGTCATAATATAGTATGTCAAAAAAGTCATAGTATAGTATGTCGAAAAATTTCATAAACAAAAGTCATAGTATAGTATGTTGAAAGATTTCATGAAAAAGTCATAGTATAGTCTGTCGGAAATCTCATGAAAAAAAGTCATAGTAAAGTATGTCAAAAAAAGTCAGTATAGTATGTCGAAGCATAATATACTATGTCGAAAAAAGTCTGTCGAAAAATTAAAAAGAAAGTCATAGTATAGTATGTAAAAAATAAAAATGTCATTTCATATGTCGAAAAAAAGTAATATTATATTGAAAAAATTAAAGAGTCATAGTATAGTTTGCCGAAAAAATAAAGTGATAGTATGTTGAAAAATTTCATGATAAAAGTCAGTATAGTATGTAAAAAAATGTCATGATAAAAAAGTCATAGTATAGTATGTTGAAAAAAGTCAAAGTAGTAAGTAAAGTTGTAAAAACGTAATACTATAGTATGTCCAAAAAAGTCAAAGTATAATATGTTCAAAAAATACACATAAAAAGTCAGTCTAGTATGATTCAAAAAGTTAAAAAAAAAGTCATAGTATGTCTAAAAAGTCATAAAATATCATAGTATAGTATGTCGCACAAAGTCATTAAAAAGTCATAGTATAATATATTGAATAAAGGCATAGCAGTGTGCAAGATCTGAAAGTAGCACCTACCAAATGCAGGTCAATTGTTGGCAGTGATGGTAAAATTGGTGGTCCACTAAACGATTTGGTGGTAAAATGCCACTCTGGCAGGCAGGGAAAACGCTACGGATGGGAATAGAGAATTGGTTGCCGTTGAGAACTAGTTTCTTGCTGTCTGATTCCTTGACATCCGTGACTATCAGTTCCTCTGCATTGATGCTTTCCAACAGTTACGCATGCACAAAGACGCAACGGCATACGCACACTGTAACATGTCACTTTTTAATATTTTATTTTATTCAGTTTGGGACCGGAGCCATGGTAATGTCGTGAAAAAAAAAAGTCATAGTATATTTAAAAAAGTCAGTGTGTCATAAAATAGTATAGTATGTCATGAAGCTTTTCATAAATAAGTCATAGTATTGTATGCCATTAAAATTCTGAAATAGGCAAGTATGAGTACTTTTAATATATTTTGATACCCATACTTTTACTTGTAAAGTGGTAAAGTACAAAGTATTTTCTACACTGTGGTATTGATTTAACTCACGTAAATTTCCACTACACTTTTCTTGCTCAAAAAGAGTACTCTTGTATTGTATCAAGATTTTTTTATTAAGCTTACTGTACATTCATGTACCAAACAGCATGTTATACTCTTGCGCTTAAGAGTATTAACGGGAAGGCTAAAGTCCACTAAATAATGACAATTCAGGCTCCATATTAACGAAGCAACACAAGGATATGAGGGCAAAATAAGACATACACATGTAATCCAAACAGAAGTAAAGTGACCTGATGTAGTCCAAATTAAATCTGATACCTTTTCATTAGGAACATTCTCTCAGCAAAATGTTGGACCAAAATAGACTCAAAGAAATAAATAGGCACTGGGAAAAGTAGTCACATTAGCATGAGGCAATTAGTCAAGTGAGCTGCTAACTGCTTAAAAAGCCATACAGACAGTTTTTTTTGGGGGGGGGCGTGGGGCGGTAAAGCTGCATTGAGTGGTAGTTAAAGAAGAGAGTGTTGAAGTTTGCTTATCAGTTGAACTTGATTATGAGTCTGATGAAAAGGCTCTGTGTGCGTTGGGGGACTGCTGAGTGTTGAAATCTGGGTCTTCCCTCACTCGTTTCTTGATGTCAGCTTTAACCTGAGAGGGAAAAGTTATTATTATTATTATTATTATTATCATCATCATCATCATCATGATGGTGGGTCGACTTAAAAGAGGCAGTCATGTGACCACAGCTTTGTTCCCTGATGATTGGCAATAGAGAGCCGAAGTGAGAAAACCTCATTCAAAGTCCAATTAGTTTAGATAAACTGATTAATACAGACTCGTTTATAACCACTTGTGTTCTTAAGATACATCTAGCAGTGTAACCATGTCTCTGCGATAGAAATGGTGAGAAAATGTGATGCTAACTGATACTAATCATGGCCAAAACTATGAAAACAAGAGGACCAAACTGAATTATGTGCAGTGTGTCACTGGTTTTTGTTAAAATGTACATGCAAGATTTAATTACCTGTTCTGCATACGCTTCCTTCAGCTCCTGGGTCTCCAGATCGTCTTGTAATCGCTCGGCAGAAGTGATGGGCTTCACTCCTGCTGTCCTGGCTGCTTGACTCACTGCATCAGAGAGGGAGAGGAGGCTTCCACCACCCAGTCCTGTCTGAAAACACACACCCACAGACACCTTGAAGACGGTGAGGACAAGTGACATTCGTACGTAATAAGTCAAGTTCCGACTGATCTGATTACCTTCCTGCGTTTAGCTGGCATGCCGTGCAGATAAGCGTCAGACAGGGGGGGCTGAGCCTTCATCTTCCTCTGGGTCATCATGTCACACCTGATGATGGGCACCCATTCCTACGACACATACAGTAAATGAACAGAGAAGATGGGATAATGAGTTACCAGAGGTATCCTTTAGTTTCACATGTTTTCAAGTCAGTCTTAACCTTTTGAACTCTGCAATAGAAATTGTTCTCCAGTGCATTTAGTAGTCTGGTCTCCTCTCAGTCCCATAACATTTTAGTTATTTGAATGATGGCTGTAGATTTTGTTCCCCATCTCTTACACTGGAATTGCGTTTGGTAATGGGGTTGGGCAACTTGGATAAATACAGTATATCGGCTATCGGTGATTGGCTGAGTATATCGGAGGTTGTTTTTGGGAAATGTTTGTCTTTTTATTTTGCTGATTTAATGGTCTGCCTCCGAAGAATGAGAGCCGCTCATCCACTGCTCTGCAGGCAGAGACGGACAGCGGAAGGAAACAGCATGCAGAGCTGGCATATTTCATATATTTTTATCTAACTAGGTGAAATAGAGGTTTATTTAAAGACTAACCAAAACGGTTTTGGTGAGTTTTACAGTGAATATATGCTACAACTCCACAAGACCAAAGCTAAGTTCCCGTGCTTGTCACCTGCTGATCTGTCCCAGTTGCCCAAACCGCTCTTTGCCTATGCGGGTGCCCAGTATGCCTTGCAGGAAGACCTGACCCTACTCTGCCTCTGATTGGCTGCTGGCTTCTAAACGCTAACGTTAGCCTAGCTATGATGCTAACCGGTGCTTCAAATTAGACAGGCCCGGGAGGAGAGCGACTCAGCCACGGCAGCACATATTTTTACATATTTCGTATACTGCTTCATCAAATTTGGTGGCCGGTTGGAAAGCTTTGACATATCTCCAAATTTGGTAGAGATCTCAACGTCCAGTGTGGACACAATTGCAGCAACCAAAAACTGTTTCAATGTACATGTGCAACATTTTTTATCTGACATTTAAAGTACTAGAACCTAAAAACCAGGCTGATAAAGATCCAATGTGTCTTTCTAGGAATAATTACTCTGGATAATTCACAGACAAAGGAAACATTTCCTATAAAAACTGTTGACCGTTTGTTTATCGGATTGTCCAGAGTAATGAGTTAAACACTGTAAATGTGAAGCAGGGCATTGCTACAAAAAAAAGCATGTGTAGTCATGAAAACAGAAAGATAAATGTTAAAACAGTAAAACAGTGTGGGCTCTTACAGGAGGAACAGCAGCCGCCCAGGCCTCTGACTCTCGAGCAGACTCCTCACTCCCTCCCTCAGCTCCCGCTGCTGCCATGTCGCCACCTAATGGTGCGGCTCCTCCCGTGGCTCCCAGATCTCCAGGCAACACTCTTGTTTCCCGTGACGACGCCCTTGTGTCGTGTGACACAGACATGGCCTCCTCCGCTGTGGTGGCTGCAGCTGGTGAGAGGGTGTCCCCGATCTTTGGAAGTGGAGAACAACGAAATGAGGGATCTAAAAGGCAGAGCAGTACCTAACACGTCCAGCTGAGTTCATCTGAAAAGGACATTAAAGACACACCATGCTTACCGTTGCACTTTGTGCTCGTTCGGGCTCTTGTGTGCCAGTTGCAGAAGACTGATCTCTCTGTGAAAGAATGTCATTTAATATTTAGTAGCCATTTCAGACAGGCTGTCCAAAGTAACAGGATATGTGACAGCCATCAGATAAGAGGGACGGCTTCTTTCTCTGCATGCAACATGTTACATGTGTATTCTGTTCTACAGAAAACGGATACAGTTTTCAAATGTAAAATTCAGAAACAAAATTTTTGGAAAATAAACTGATTTTAAGTTCTCAAGTGTAACTGAG
>CAKAOI010051484.1:0-42035 GCA_916701655.1 Sebastiscus albofasciatus | reverse complement strand
TGCTACAAAAAAAAGCATGTGTAGTCATGAAAACAGAAAGATAAATGTTAAAACAGTAAAACAGTGTGGGCTCTTACAGGAGGAACAGCAGCCGCCCAGGCCTCTGACTCTCGAGCAGACTCCTCACTCCCTCCCTCAGCTCCCGCTGCTGCCATGTCGCCACCTAATGGTGCGGCTCCTCCCGTGGCTCCCAGATCTCCAGGCAACACTCTTGTTTCCCGTGACGACGCCCTTGTGTCGTGTGACACAGACATGGCCTCCTCCGCTGTGGTGGCTGCAGCTGGTGAGAGGGTGTCCCCGATCTTTGGAAGTGGAGAACAACGAAATGAGGGATCTAAAAGGCAGAGCAGTACCTAACACGTCCAGCTGAGTTCATCTGAAAAGGACATTAAAGACACACCATGCTTACCGTTGCACTTTGTGCTCGTTCGGGCTCTTGTGTGCCAGTTGCAGAAGACTGATCTCTCTGTGAAAGAATGTCATTTAATATTTAGTAGCCATTTCAGACAGGCTGTCCAAAGTAACAGGATATGTGACAGCCATCAGATAAGAGGGACGGCTTCTTTCTCTGCATGCAACATGTTACATGTGTATTCTGTTCTACAGAAAACGGATACAGTTTTCAAATGTAAAATTCAGAAACAAAATTTTTGGAAAATAAACTGATTTTAAGTTCTCAAGTGTAACTGAGGCGCTGCATCTTGTAAATGAGGCTTCCAGGTTTGATTTCCTTCGACTGCCAACATGTCCATCTATATTCTGTGAAGAAGCCATAGATATTAGGGCTGGGACGATTCACCTGTCTCCCGATTCAATACTATCACGATACTTGATCATACACTTCTAGGGACTTTTACTTTGGAAAATATCTAAATGAATAAATTAAAATGTTTGATTTTCAGCATGTATGTAGTCTGAGATCTCCTGAAGTCAAATATATCAGTCAAATAAAAGAATAAAGACATTTCCCTCACAAATTAGTGGTATTTTCTTTTTAATTTTTAAGGGACATGTAATGTTTTATACTTTTGATGACGGCTGGCTTGACCGCACAAAACAATACGATAAGGTTTTCTGTCCGTGACAGAGTTAGCATGCAGCTTTAGCCATGAAGGCTAGGTCTGCTTTTCCTGCAATGTGTAAAACCCAAAGTGTTTCCATCCTTTACTGGATGTGTAGTGTTTACCACTTTGGATTTAAAATGTGAGAGGGCAGGTCATATCCATGTGGAACCTCCACTGTTTGTCGTTTTGGTTGAAGGACACGCTACATATATGACGTCACGTTACTCAGCCTGCAACAATAAAACCGGTAACTTCCTTCTACCTCTGCATAAACTCAAATGAAGCACAGAAATCGATTCTGGCAAAAAATATAGCTAAAATATAAAATAAATGTTAAAGAAAGGCATGCGACTGGTCCGTTACCTCTGTGTGAACTATGTAGTTCTGGATCTGCTCCTGTGTGATGGGGATGTGCTCCAGAATCACCTGCAGCCTCATCGTCATCATGCTGGTCATCCAGTTGACCAGGCTGGGGCTGATATCACTGGACATCCTCCGCTGGAACAACAAGAGAACAAAGCTTCTGTTTTACACGTAGAACAGCTGTTTCTTCTGTATTTACTCGTTGGATTGTTAAAACTTTTAGTAGCTTTTGTTTTGTCTCCTCATCCCTTACGTGCACAAAACATTTCAAGGATACAGAAGTTGACTGCTGCTGTCTTTTCTGTACTTGAGGCTTGTTCATTTTAAGTCAATCTGAGTGTTGGTTTAAATCTCTGTCACCTCTACTGAGAATAATAAAGTTCATGACACTTCTGAAATCTTGAGCATCTATCTGTAAATAAGTTTGAACAACTAATTCACAAGTTCTGACTCACTGGTCAACTTGTCTGTAACACCACGTGATTTAAAATATGAACATAAATTGAATTCTGGAACATGTGAATTAAATGTTGGCTTGTATTTTTTCGGGGGGGTTTAGAGCGCCAGCATCAGACATTAATACCTACTGAAAGTAAACATGAGTTTGCATTTGCATAAAGCACTAAACTTGATATCCTTTGCCTAAAGCCAAGTTCACACTACACGCCTTTCAAAGTCGTCAGATCGCTGTACTGTTCACACTACACAACGATGAGAAAAAACACATGGTAAATGACGTGATACCAGACACAAGACACATTGCTGATGTTGTCGTTGGCACGTGTTCACAAAATAGTTTCATGTTTCCACCAGTTTCTACAATCGGTTTTACTATTTATGTCTCTCAGTGCAACAACTTCGCTCCGTGTTGCAAATACAGCACGTACATGAAGTTCCTATTGTAACAAGTGACCCCTCCTCCCCCAAGTTTCCCCTCAACCCGTGTGTCACGCTCTCATTGGCTGGAGCTGGTGGCCGACAGGTCCAGATATTTAGCAGGCTAGATATCTGGATTGTGTCTTGGCTCGCGTCTTTGAGCCGTTCACACATGACGCTCGAGTGCTAACGTGTGAGCGGTGGGCCAACGGTGATTTTTGTCGGGGAGCTCCAAAAACTGTTGCGGAGTGGAAAATCAAGACTAAAGTCTTGCGAACTAAGCATTAGATGCCAAATTCAGTTTCATCTGGAGTCTACTGCCTACTGAACAGAAAGCAGACTCCAAGCAGAAACAGTGAGTGAAGTAGTGAGAGATTGTGTACTGACTATTCGGTGGTTGATGACAGCGGTGAGGGCTCTCTGGTCTCCTCTCAGGCAGTGCAGGTTGAGGGCAAGACACTCAAACAATGCCTGGTTGCACATCTGTAGCAGCCGGGGCCCAAATGAGTCATCTGGATAAGAAAAAGATTGATATTAACTAATTAGCAAAAATACAATACCACACGTTACTACTTCACCTCACAGAAGTATTCCAGATAAATTATCCAAATATGATTAGCTCTAGTGCTGCAACCTACACTTCAACACAAATACAGCTAATCTGGAATCAAAACATCCACACATAAACCAAGACCAATTGATTTATACTGTTCTTCTTAAAGTTTACCCGTGCAACGCAGAATATGTGTGGCAATGTGCATCAGCTGCTGTCTGAAGAAGGACATGTTGGTCTGAGTGACATCAACGCCCTCCAACACTGTGACTGAAGACTCTCTCTGTGGGAGTTGAATAAAGAGGTGTCGTCAGTACATTTACAAACGACACAGGCAGCACAGCATTTCAACAGTTAGCTGGCAATACAATGTCATCTGTAGAGCTGAGATAGAATGTTTTAATAATTAATCAATTTAATGTATTTAGGGCTGTCCCCGAATTTAAATTTTCAGAGTTGGTACTCCAGACCTCGGGGAGTCTTAAAGACGTTTCTTCAAAACACCTTACGTACAAATATGAAAAACACATCATTCCCTCTCGTGCCCAGTTTGTGTCAGTTCAGCTCAACTGCAGAGCAGCCACCAAGGTTTAGGCACCAAGGACAATTGGCTGTTAAAAAGAAAGTGTAGCGTAAACCCTGGCAGCCGCCCCACACTGAAACACCTGTATCAGCCTACATTAGTCTCATTTAATCATATACTGTTTTATATTTTAGCGATACTAGAGGTGGATCAAGGATCATCAAGGACTTACAAAGCTCTCACTGATATACTCCTCAAGTTCGTTGACAAGACTGTCAGCCGCAGCCTGAGGGGATGAAAACAGAGAATGACAGTATATAGAGTGGAAGAAGACAGAAATCCACCCGTTATTAGTCAGTTACACAAAAGAATAAAAAAGACAAACCATCAAACATGGGACCAATACTGAAAAGTAAATTAGCTCTATCTACTTGTTGGTATGATTGAGTATCAAAAAATCTGAAATAACAACAATTTAAAAGAAAAAAACAATTCTCCTCCAACTGGTGAGTGATACTGACAGCAATGTTCTCCTCGGTGGGCTCTCTGCCGTTGAGGTAGTTCTGGGTGAAGAACTGGGACAGTTGAGGCTGGATGCGGCCAAGGGGCTGGTGCTGGCCATGAAGCAGCATCACCAGGTCTGACATGGTGAACGTCTGGCACACCAACATCAGCAGCTCTCCAAAAAACCCTGAGAAATCACAAAAAAGGAGAGAGAAAAATATTGATGTCCGGGTAAAGTAAAATCAGAGGTTTGTTTCTGAACACATTATACATCTTGGAAAATAAGTGCCAAAAACGTGATGTTTTTCTCCTTTTTCGTGTTCAGGAGTTTTTGGGGCAGGAATTTGATTGATTCGGTCTGATAACATTTGAAAAATATTGTGGAATTGAATTCCCCATTCAAGTTAGCATAGGGCTAAACCGGATCAATCATTTGGATCAATCATTTTCTGATATGCTCCTTGACTGAACGACCTGATAATCTGTTCCCCTCAGCTGCTGTATTGACAACATAATATACTTAAATGTTTAGTTCTTTACCGGTAGGATCCTCAGGACTGATAAAGATGTTGGTTGCCTGGGACAGCCTCTGCATGAACTGGGCAATGCTCTCCGTGTCGTTTTGGGCCTGACCCAGAGAGCCCATCATGGTGCTCAGGACGCCACGGACGATGCCCGTGAACAGCTCAGGGTTGAGGGCTTCGGCTCCAGCGGGGGGGTTGGGCGTGGGGTTGGGCCCTGCAGCAGGAGCAGGAGTGGTACCAGAGGGAGGTGGGGGTGGAGAGAAGATAGGTTGGGCCTAGAAATGAAATGGAAACGAGGATTTGTTAACATTACTTTGCTTTACTTGAAATGCAGTGATGTCTTTAAATGGAAAGCACTAAATGTATAGCACAAGTAACTCACTCACCGTCACCCATCTGCCCTCTAGTGGACCATGGTGACACGGTGACGACTTTTGAAATATGTCTTTACTGGTGCCAACACGAAGTATATTAATACATTATATGTTTTTCTACAAAATCCTTTTTTCCCCACTTAACAAAAGTAAAATTTTTTTAATGTTAAAAGTTGTCGAAATAGAAGTAGTCAAGTAAGAACTAAATAAAATAGAGTATCAAATTGGCAAAATGATTTAAATCAGAAACCTTCTCATTAAAGAATAAATAAAAGAACACAAATGTGAGAAGGCATTCAATGTCAGTGTTTGTTATTTGACAGATTTTCAAAAGATGCTGAAGCCTTGAGACAAAAATAACCAAAATGAATTATGTGGATGTCCTATTAGTGTTGATGGTAAATGTAGTCAGTTGAAGCAATAAATTGCGTGCTATATTGACCGAGAAAGCTGAGTTCTCCAGCTGCAAAATCTGTTGTTCTCGTCTGATGCATTCCTTTCACAGGATCTGTGTGCAGGCATCACGGGACTACAGAAATTATATGACAATAATAAATATAATAATAACAAAATGCAATTTACGTGCAAAGTTTATTAAATGCAGTCAAGCCAAACACTGACCTGCTGCATGAATTCACTCACTCCCTGGATGAAGGCTGGGACACCAGATGTGGTGACAGTAATTGAAGGGGCCCCTACAGGACCCACACCGGCACCACCGGTTACCCCCAGGAGAGAACCCAGGAGCTGGCTGAGGTCTGGGGGCATCTCCTGGGACTGGGGCTCACTGGTCTCAGATTGGCTCGGTGGATTAGTAGTGTTGGCGGTAGGCGGAGGAGTTGGACCCGAGTTGGAGAAAGAAAAGGAGGAGAAACCTGAGGAGGTTTGAGAGGAGGAGGAAAAGGAGGAAGAGGAGGATGTGGACGTGGAGGAAGAGGATGTGACTGTTTGACCAGCTGTAAAAAAAAAATAAATAAAAGATAAAAAAGCAGATTGAAGTGTCACTGATTAACAGCAATCCTTGATCAGTCTTTCTATACTTTCATCATAATTACAGAAAAATTAAATAATAAAGTGCAAATCTAAATGACTATATAATTATTTAGCTTACCCATTTGTCCTGGCAGCAAAAGCTGTCCAACCAGTCCACTAATCATCTGATTGAGAGCAGCAGGGTTGAAGGCCTGTGAAGAAGCATTTTTCAATTAGTCTTAAATGTTGACAATCAGCCTCAAAAACAGGAACCAAATCAGGAAACATTATCCCCACCTGTCCCGGCTGCTGGCCCGGCATGGCAGCCCTCACATTGATGGTGGTTCCCCGAGTGCCAAAGGCTGGCGGGGGCATGTTGGGTGCAAAGGGGGGTCGGGTGAACACAACCCTGGCCTGGGGCTGGGGGCCAGCATGGGGAGGCGGCGGAGGAGCAGTAGGGGTGGTGGTGGGTGTGTTAGGACCCGTGGTGGTGGTTGAGGAGTTGGCCGTGGAGCTGTAGCCAGGAGGGGTGGGCTGAGGTGGGGCTGGTTGGCCAGTGGCGGTGGTGGCGCTAGTAGCTACGGCAGCAGCATACTGGCTGATCTGTTGCATAAGATTCCGCATAAAGTCAGGGGGGAGGGCACCTGAAGGGGGAAACGGAGAGCAATGAATTAGAATAACTTTACTTCTGTTATCAGCAATAAATGAGTTTCAGGAGTCACAAACAGAAGGCTTCATTTCTGATCCAAACCAATATACAGTATTTCATTAAACTTAGCTGTTGCCAGTAGGAAAAAAAGATAAACTGTTTTACATAACTAGACTGTGTTATGTAAAATGGAGTACGACAAATGTATTATCAACTGGCTTTTACCTGGTTGTCCAGGCATTTGCTGTCCAGCTGCAGCAGGATTTGCACCCGGGCCTGCACATACACACAACAACACAGAAATAGTTTGAACTACAGTACAATACTGACGTTACTGCCAGTTTATCACTCTCCACAAAAGTGCATCTGAAATAACATAGCCATCATTCAACAAACAAGGGGGAAAAAAAGAGCTTGTAAATCATCAGATAAGTTTCATTTTTCACATCACTCTGATTGTGGCAGCAGTGCATGTGGGATGCAATAGTGTGGTATGTGCGATCATGTAATGCCAACGCACTGCCGCCCAGCAACGTGACACACAACTTTGACACAAAGTGACAACACAGCTTTGATGTAGTGGAGCATTCAATCAGTGGCGGGTAGGGGACAACACACCATCCGTGTTCATCTGCATCATGACCACCGGGACTGCCTGGTGGCTGATTCTGATGACACGGGGGCCAGCCTGTCCCGGTCCAGCCTGCTGATTGGAAGGGGAAGTCTGTGGGGAGGATGTCTGTCCCTGACCTGCCTGCTCCGATTGGCCAGCCGGCTGGGTGGGCGGGGCTTGTCCCTCAGTGCTGTTAGCCGCAACGGTCACTGTGGCACCCAGGTTCATCTGTCGGCGAGGATGCAATGACAGTCAGTCTGATTACATTAAAGGTTCCCATTAATAACTAAAATATGCTTGCATTCACTTACTTGCACTGGGATGTGGTGGTGCACAGCTCCAGGTAGAGTGACTGGGGTGGCATAGTGGGAAAACGGCCGGACCACATGCAGGTGGCGGGGCACCGGGCTCATGAGGTTCAATCGCAGGTCACTGAGGGCCACAAGGGCGTTGCCAAGGAGACGGAGACACTCCCATGTTAGGATGAGAGTGCGTTGGTCCTCCTCTCTCTCCTGAGACACAAAAGAAACCATCTTGGGCAACTTCTTATAATAAAAATTGTATAATCTATACAGGATTTTGAGCATTAAAAGGCAACATATTGGTGTAATATGCTTATTTGCTTTCTTGACCAAAGTTAGATGAGAAGATTGATACCACTCTTGTGTCTGTTTGGTAAATACGAAGCTACCACCAGCAGCCAGCTAACTTAGCTTAGCACAAAGATTGGAAACAGAGGGAAACCGCTGTCCTGGCTCTGTTCAGCAATAACAAAATTCACCTACAAGCACCTCTAAAGCTCACAAATTGACACGTATCTTTGACAGATTAATCCCTACAAAAACTGCGTGAAAATAATAATTTGCTGTTTGACAGGGGTTTATGTATTTTGTCGGTCAGGACCAGTCACCAGTCAACCAGCAGAGACTCAAGGAAGTTACTGTCCAGTAAAGACTGTTGAACTTTTTTTAACAATTGAGGATGTGATCTTGGAATTTTTGAATATGGATATCCTGGCCTCCTAATAAAAAGCATATTTTTCAAAAATAAACTAAAGATCACCAGTTAATTATTACTTTGCTGTTTGAATCCTACTGTGTTATTGTTGTATTCTGCGGTGGTGGCTGTCTCCAGGATGGTGTGAGCTCTCTGAATGAAGGGCTGCAGTCTCTCCTCCACCCTCCGCAGCTCAGACAACATCTCCGCCAACTCAGCCGGGCTTGGATGACTAGGGGAAGAAAGGAGGGCAGAGCTGATTACAATCAAACACAACAACTGTTCACAAAACTTCTCAGTGGTCGTGACAGTGACACAGAGATAAAGCATCACTATGTATAAGGATAGAAAGATACCATATAGAGAAAAAGATATACAACTGACAGTAGAATACATGGATCCATTTACTAGTTAGTTTCAATAAAACTTTCTAGTATGAGAAGTAGGCTTGCCTCGGTAGTCGGTGTTACACGGTGGTTGGGCACACACCGATTACATTATACACCCACAGATTTCACACAACAGGACGAGAGAGAGTTGACAGACAAGACGATGGTGGAGGATTTGGTGTCGAAGCGAAAAGCAAAAGCGCCTATTTGGCAATATTTCAGATTTAAACCCAATGCATTAAGAGAACCATAAGGTTAAAGAGGTAATCGCCCTGAGGAGGACGTTCACAGCCGGTGTGCGCTGTGGAGCAGTGCCAGGTGGAAACCTGCGACCCTGCAGCGAAAGCTCTACCGGAGAGGCCAGACACACAAAAAGATCTAAGTAAGTGCGCCAAACATATTGACCGTCATCTTTTCTTGTAAAATGTCCGGTGTAATTAGTAACACCGGCATTGTCACAAGTTTATTAACCGGTTGGAAAATGCCCTCACTGTCACAACCCAAATGAGAAGAAATGACTCCTGCCGTGGCCCCTATGATCTGCTGCATGTCTGCAAAGTTCAGGAATTATCTGCATTGATTCTTTGCTGAATAATTTCAGATTCTTTTCAAATTTTCCTGATATAAAAAGGTTTTGAGTAAAAGAAACAAAAATCAGAAGTATGTGGCATAAGTAACAATCTGAGTCACTGGGAGAGAGGATGTCTTACTTGGGTCCAGGTTGGGGTGTTGGTCCCTCAGATTGAGCTGAAGAGGTGGGTGGAGGTGGGGGAGTTCTTGGAGGTGGGGAGGTGTCCATGGGCTGGGCAGAGGGGGAGGGAGTGGAGGTGGTAGATGAAGATGAGGGAGGAGGGGGAGCAGCAGCAGAAGTTGTCTCTGTTTGGGCGGATGAGTCGCTCGGCCGACCCTGAAAAAAGACACAATACAGCGTGCAAATTTGTTACTGATGAGGTGGTGATTTCTCTGGAGCTTTGCTACTGAAGTAATGTGAACGTTGAGCTCTCACCTCCATCCTGTGGATGACATCATTGATGTCCCTCAGCAGATTCTCAGCCAGCACCAGCCTCAGCCTCGGCTCGCTCTGCACTGGTTGGTCCATATCAATGTGCACATTCACAGACCCATTGCTCTGAAATAGAAAAAGTGAAAAAATAACAAAAACACAGGGTAATGCTATGTGGGATTGTATGCTATTAACAGGTGTCTTACCCCAGTGCTGGTTGTGACTCTGGCATTCCTAGCATTCTCTCCCATACCAGACACCATCTGCTGAACCGACATCTAAACAAAATGAATAACATAATAACAGCAAAGAAGTAATCTACTATTTTGATTTAACTAATTTTATGTGTGCTCATTTCATTTCAGCTCAGTGTGGAAGTCTTCACTGTGTTTTGCTGTCATTTACTGGCCAGCTCGTGGCAACCCCGCTTCTCTTCCTCAAACAAGCGTGTGGTGCAAGACTCAACGCATATCTGTGCAGGAGATCAGAGAGAAAGACGTTTTTAAAAGTCTGTGTGATAAGCTCTCAGTACTTTTGTGGCTTCTAACTGAATCTCTGTGGTTGGAAGTTTAGTTTCTCTGTGTCACTGTTTCTATTTTCAGATATCTGTAGGGGTGGGGGAAAAATGTATTAATGTAATTCATATTGGCTCCAATTCTACTAAGTGCTGCTTTAAGCTGCTAGTCACAAGCAGAGATGAGGAGCGGGCTACAGAGGTCTGGTGAACTCACTTCTTTCTAATTCCTCGGGAACCACAAAAGGATTCATAGAACTTTTTTTCACACATGCAGTAGCAATCCTCAAAACCTGTAAACAGACTTTGAAATCAGTGGAATTCCCCTTTAACAGACTGAACAGGCCAAAACAAGTCACAAAGTAAAACTACCTGTATCTGCTGGGGGTCCATGATATTGACAGGGAGGTTGAAGGTGCCAAGCATTACGTAGCTGTTAGCGTTGCGATCATGTGGAGGAACTTGTGATGTTCCCTGAGAGGATGAGGAGGGTCCACTGTCAGTTGAAGTGCCTCCTGACCCTGCGCCAGGCTGGGAGGGTGGCGGGGGCGCCCGCTCCACGAGATGTATCACCTTGCCATCCACATCTGGGACAATAACAGAGATCTACTGTTACATCTGTACACATGTGATGGGGTGTCTACACACTTTTGTTTTAAGACACAAGAGTAATTCTAACTGTATTTTACATCGCTGAAGGCCATACAAATTATTGCCAAGCTCTTATTTGTTTGAAACTTTATTATATTCGTCATATACATACAAACACATACATGAAATTTGACCTCTGCATTTAACCCAACCTTAGGAGCAGTGGGCTGCTGTAAAGCGCCCGGGGAGCCACTTGAGATTACGTGTCTCACTCAAGGACACTTCAACATGCAGACAGTAGAAACCGGGATCGAATAAATAAATAAGAAAAACATTTTCTATGAACCTGCAGTAGTATTATACCCAAAATAAAAAAACAGGAAGGAGTGCAAAAACAAATCTTAAAACAAGATAAAAATCAATTTTTCCATTGCTTTAATTGACCCGTTGATAACTTACTGTAGTCTGCCAGAGTCCTTTCATCCTGTAAGACTCTGCCCTGATAGATCAGCCTCTGTTTGTCCACAGGGATACCCACTGAAGGGGCAATGTGCTCCTTGAACTCTTTCACTGTCAACTACAAAGGGGATGGAACAGACAGACAGATGAGTCAGACTACCACAAAGGCTGACTGAAAATGAGAATTCACTCCAGAGTTTGCAGAAGAAACTGAAGAATTTACCTGAGCACCAACAGTGTAGGTTCTGCTTTGGGAGTCTAGTGTTTTGACCGTCACCTCTATGTCTGCAGTTTGTTCCTCCATGGTGTTCCTGTATCATAAAATAATGTGTTACAGTAATTATAGCCCAGCTGATACTCAATTCTTGAGGTTGAGTGTGTAAAAATGTCAGCTGATATTCATTTCTTAAACTTAAATACCCAACATAAATAACCCTTTTGGACAAAATATGTCTTAAATATTCTGTTTTTAAAGAATTCAGAGCGGGACATTTTACAGTTGAAAAACAACTCAGTACTTTCTTGTGGACAAACTACATAATGGAGGCAATGTTTCTAAATGACATCAAACATATTTTTGGCATTTATACTGACATTTCTTGTAGGGCTGCACAATTAATTGAATATTAATCGCAATCACGATTTTAGCTTCCCACAGTTAAATGAACATGATCGCCTTTGGCATTTAAAACGTGTGCTCCACTCATAGAAAACGCCGCTGCATATCAAATCAAGTGCTTCCTAAACAAACAGCCACCAGCCGGCGATCAAGATTATGTTGGCTTCACTTTTGGGGAGCCGTCACGCTGCTGCAGTGCTCCATTTATTTAAATGTGAAAGTGCAATAAAAATATTTTGTCACTAAAATCAATGAATAAGGATGAATAATCGTGATCTCAATATTGATAAAAAATAATCGGGATTATCATTTTGGCCATAATCGTGCAGCCCTACTTTCTTGGAACTTATCAGCTGCCGAATGCACTCACATGACATATCGGTAGTAAGCTAATATTGGCCGATATACTGTATAGGCTAAACAGATTAATTGGCATAGTAATCGGATGCAAGGCTGCCTACAATTTACAATCATTATCACTCTCAACTAATCTTTCATTGACTGACTAATCATCGAGTCTAGTGTATAAAGAAAATAACGTAAAAATCGGCCATGACCATTTCTGAAAGATCATGGTGGTGGGTTCAAATTGGACGTTTTTCCAACCTTCAGTTCAAAATAGGGCTGGGCGATATGGAGAAAATCCAATATCACAATATTTTTGACCAAATACCTTGATATTGATATTGTGACGATATTGTACGGTTGACTATCGGTGCTTTCACAAAATATTTACACAATGAGATTTTTGATAAATAATCATCAGTAATGTGGATATAATGACTAAGTGCATAAAGGCAAATAATAGAACAGCTAGAACAGTCTGGTAAGTTCTGAAAATTACATCACTTTACTGTAATGCAGCCTTGAAAACCAGGAAAAGACAACACTTATGCCATTTTACAATATCCAAAATCTAAGACGATATCTAGTCTCATATCACGATATCGAAACAATATCGATATATTGCCCAACTCTGGTTCAAAACCCCAAAATATTCCCTTTACGAAAATATATATATAGAAGAAAAGCAGCAAATATGAAAAATTGAGACCGGTGAATGTTATTAGTATTTTTTGATTAATAGGTAACGAAAAGTTATTCACACTAACCATTTAACAAAATATTTGTCAATTAATTTTCTGTTGATTGATGGACCATTCGATTGATCACTTAGTTGTTTCAGCACTAATCCGATGAATAAGATTAGTCTTGAACTTGCCACAAACTAGCACTGAGAACTCATCCATTACTTAATAAGTTGAGCAACAGAAATTATTCATCAACTAATCTGAAAGTTTAATCTTTCAAGTCAATTTTAAAAGGAAAACTTCCGGTTCCAGCTTCTTAAGTGTGAGGATTTGCTTCTCTTTATCTGTTTTATATCATTGAAAATGAAATGGCTTTGAGGGTTTTTCGAGCAAAACAAGCAGTCAGAAGAAAACACCTTGGGCTCTGAAAACATTATACAGAGGAAAATAATTAAAATAAATGTTGTCTCCATCCCTAAGACACAACTTACAATTATCTACAAATAAATTACACCATCAAAAAGGTCAACATCACAAATAAAAAATCAAATGACTCTGAATCTTGACAAAACTGGGCAATTGTTGCTTCCACAATATCATTAATAACAATAAATATAGCATTTTTTAAGGGGATCAAGTAAATATTGATCCCTGCCATGTATATAAACTTAATTAAGCCAAACCCATGGATGCATTATACATTAATGCCCAGACCAGATCAGAGGACAGAAGCAGAGGCTAAGCAGCTAACGTTAGCTAGTTAGCATCATAATGTAGTTAAGGATCAACTCTAGTACTTTTCTTTTTTTTTTCTTATGTTTCTTTTTTTTCGTTTATATATGTTGTTGCTGCTGTCTGAATGTCCCTTTATAAGTATGTGTATGTATTCCTTAAACCTTAAATAAAAAATAAATAAATAATATAATAATAATAATAATATAAAAATATAAAAATAAATAAATAATATAATATAACAATAATATAAAATAAATAAATAATATAAAAAATAAATTAAAATAAATAAATAAATAATAACAAATATAGCAGTTTTTTAAGGGGATCAAGTAAATATTGATCCCTGCCATGTATATCCACTTAATTAACCCAAACCCATGGATGTATTATACATTAATACCCAGACCAGAGTGGTTAATCAGAGGCTGAGCAGCTAAAATTATCCAGTTAGCATCATAATGTAGTTAAGGATCAACTGTGACGGTTTAAGTTAGCTTAGCTTAGCTACGTCCTGCTAGGCCAGTCAACAACACGGGTACTTTAAACCTTAGCACTAATTCAACAATGTCAACAGTAACATGTAAACAGTATTTACAGATAACGTCATCAGCTAACTAGCAGGATTTAGCTTAACCTGTTAGCTTAACCTGTTAGCTTAACTCTGACCAGCTAACTATGCTAACTAAAGGATGCTAAGCTACATGCTAACTAAGCTAAACCGTTATAATAAGCGTTTATATATCAGAGACGGTGAGATGGTTCGGTTTCGTAAATACCGTGGTGTTGTTGTTCAGTAAAGAGTCGCTGTATCCTCTCAGTTTATCCGGAGTCTGCAGCTGTTTCTGATCAGATAAACATGCAGAACGACTTCCTGTTAGATTAGCTCTGTTAGCTCTGCTGCTAGCGACAAGCTACCAGGCTGCACCGGATGTGACGTCAGGGCGAAACCGGATGCGCTGAAAGAGTAAAAGAATTCCTGGACATTTTTTTTATTTATTTTATTTTTTTTATTGAGAAATATACATTACAATATGGCATCGTACAGCACAGTCCAGAACTACAAGGGAACAGACAAGCCTGGAAATTGGCGTACAATTCAACGCCAGCCATCCTCCTACTTAAGGGCAACAGGAATAATGGAGAAAAAAATAAATAAAAAAAAATAAAATAAAAATACAATAATATTAAAATAATAATAATTATTATTATTAATAATAATAATAATAATAATAATTAAATTCTCTCCATTGTTCCTGTTGCCCTTAAGTAATTCATTAGAAGATTGTGTACTTTCTAGCAGATTCCCCATTGTAATATTTCATCATCTACTCCTGATAGCAATTCCCTTCTACTATTATTATTATTATTATTCATAATAATACTAATAATAATAATAATAATAATTATTATTATTATTATTATTATTAATTTTATTTTATTGTTATTGTATTTTTATTTATTTATTTATATTTATTTTATTTTATTTTTTTCCTGCCAATCTCCTGCTCCACTCCTCCAGTCCAGCAGGTGGCGGTAATGCACTTTTAAGCTGGTTTGCCCAACCTACCAATGAACACCAAAGAAGAAGAAGTAAAAGGAAAAACATGGCGAACCTCGTGAAGGCGACAACTAACCAGCAGTTTGAAGACTTCCTAACCAAGGCTGGGAAATGCCTGACTGTGGTCCACTTCCAGGCGGAATGGGCTCCTCAGTGCGTCCATATGAACGAGGTGATGTCCGAGCTGGCCAAGCAGCACACGAGCACCACGTTCATCCAGCTGGAGGCGGAAGCGCTGCCGGAGGTCTCTGAGAAGTACGACATCGCCTCTGTTCCCACTTTCCTCTTCTTTAAAGGAGGAGAGAAGGTGGACCGGCTGGACGGGGCTCATGCACCTGAGCTGACCAGTAAGGTGCAGCGTTTGGAGGTCACAGGTAGTCCAGGTGGAGCTGCAGAAAGCACCAAAACCTCCACCACAGACCTGAACCAGAAGCTGAAGAAGCTCATCAACGCTGCTCCTTGCATGCTCTTCATGAAGGGGTCCCCTCAGGAGCCTCGCTGTGGCTTCAGCAAGCAGATGGTGGCTCTGTTAAAGGAGCACAGCATCCAGTTCAGCAGCTTCGACATCCTGTCCGATGAAGAGGTCCGACAGGGGCTGAAGATCTACTCCAACTGGCCCACATACCCTCAGCTGTATGCCAATGGAGAGCTGGTGGGAGGAGTGGACATAGTGAAGGAGCTGGCTGAGTCTGGAGAGCTGGAGAACACCTGCCCCAAGGCGGTGACCTTGGAGCATCGTCTGAAGGTCATCATCCACCGGAGTCCGGTGATGCTGTTCATGAAGGGCGACAAGGAGACTGCGAGATGTGGCTTCAGCAAGCAGACACTGGAGATCTTGAACGCAACCGGGGTGGATTATGACACCTTTGATATCCTGCAGGATGAAGAGGTGCGTCAGGGGCTGAAGACCTATTCCAACTGGCCAACCTACCCCCAGCTTTACGTGAAAGGAGACCTGATCGGTGGTTTGGATATACTCAAGGAGCTGGAGGAGAGTGGAGACCTGGTGTCGGTGCTGAAGGGGGAGTCGTCGTAATGTAGATTTTGCCAATACCACCAGAGAAGGAGCCAACAAGAAGCCACTGCACCGTGCCCAGATCGGCCCCGTGTCACTGATGTCATATTAACCAGAGGGCCAGGAAAGAATCTATAAAGAGAAACATTAGATTGATTGATTAATCAAATTGTTTTACATATATAACTAAACTGTTGTAGCATTCGGATTCGGTCCATGTTCTACTTAAAGGGACTATTTGTAACTTTCAGAATTGCTTGTTAAAAGCGACACCTGTGGCCGTTAAGTCAACGAAAGTCAGCGTCGGCCTTGTGCTCGCTCTACATAGACATGAACGAGCATCGCTCAAAACAGTGAGGCGACACACGTCAGCTAAAACCACAATATCACTCTATATTTCAGCTGCTTGGCAGTAATGTTCTTCTGCAGTGTGGAGTGAGCGCGTGTTCACGTCTAGAGATGGAGCGAGACAGCGAGAACGCGCGCTGTGTGAGTGAAGGCAAGCAGGCAGAGGAGGAAAGACTTCAGCCACACGCGAGCGCGCATGTGTCCCGACCTGGTACATTTATACGCTTAAAAAGTTACAAACAGTCCCTTTAAAAGTCAAAAATGGAAAAAGCAGTTAATGAGAATTGACTTTTGTTTTTTTCTTAGTAATTCTTGAAAATACATCTTAAAAAATGTGTTGAAGTGAAATCCCTGTGCTTGGCCTAATTTTATAAATCCGTCTGGAGAAATACACTGAGAACAGCTGGCTATAGTTCACATTATCCGTTGTCTGCATTTGTTGGGGTAACATCTGTCCTTCCAGTATTCACAGCCTCACACTTTAAAACAGGTTTATATACATATATAGAAGCTTTATTTACCCAGCCTCTGACTTCATCCCATCCTGTTCACGCCTTCTTCACCTGGAAGACAGAAAAACTGTGTTTATCTACATCCAATAATCATTCTGGTTTAAATGCTTAGGACTAAGTCTAGGTGGCACTTTATTGGTATTTTGTTCATCAATGACGTTATGATTAAAGAATTATTAAAAACTTAAGATTTGGTGTTGTTTTTGGTGCTACTTCCATTAACTAACTTTGAAATATCACTTTGTAGGATCCATGGGCAACCAAACAAATACCATATTCAAAAAACGGTAATACAACAAGGCCTTTAATATGTAGGTGGGAACGTTGTTTGATTGCATGTTGTTGTGTCTCTGTAACCATAAGTGCAGCACAGCCACAATTCTTAGCTTTAGTTCAACCATTAAATTCAAAGTTTGCAAACTGGTGATCAACAACAAGGAGTGAACAAAGTAAAAGGCACACACATAACAAAAAATACTTTCTAATGGAACAGCTCTGCAAACTACAGCCACAAAAATTTAAGCTTCTCAAAGGTAGTAATTATCTGCACATCATATCGTAGTGTCTGTCAAATGTCCTGCTCACCTCATTTTAGTAAAACATTTCTGATTAAGTGTGCAGCAGCAGCACCTAGAATTAATCCTATACATGGAGGAACAGATTGCAATTAAACAAATCTAAATATGATTTACCACTGCATCATATGCAAGATCTGTATCTGTAATGTGGATTTACATCAAGATAACATTTGCAGATGTGATTCATTTGGATAAAATCCTATCCTATCGGGGTTTGATGTAGGAAGCGCTTGAAATCAAAATGACTGTTTTCTGGAGAAGTTATTTACAGGTGTAACGTGTGCACACAAGCTTGTTGTTTGACTCCACCTTGTGGAGGTACATGTCAAATTCAAACATAACCGGACATCAGACCATAAACTCACCGCATGATAACATGTTAGAACTGAAACAGTTACTCAGAAAGCAACTACTTTTTTATAATTGAGTCATTATTTAAGTGTTTTTTAAGCAAAAATATAATAGTTTCAGGTCATCCTACGTGAATAATTGCTGATTTTTTCTAGTTTTCTAAAATATTAAACTAATATATTTGGACTTTTTACTTGGACATAACCAACAACTTGAGTAAGTCAACTTGGACTGTTTGAAATTGAGATTTTTCATACTTTTCCAACATTTTATGCACCAAAAGATTGAATGATTGAA
Source organism: Sebastiscus albofasciatus (assembly GCA_916701655.1). Taxonomy (NCBI): domain Eukaryota; kingdom Metazoa; phylum Chordata; class Actinopteri; order Perciformes; family Sebastidae; genus Sebastiscus; species Sebastiscus albofasciatus. The sequence goes on along the minus strand of CAKAOI010051484.1, from coordinate 24,024 downwards.
TATCGAACAATTAACAGAGAAAATAACCAACATATTGTGTCAGCAGTTGTTTCTCAAAACATGATAAAGACAGACAAATAATAGTATAGTATGATTTAAAAAGTACAGTTAGCTTCAAACGAGTAATTAATTATTCCTAGTAGATGTATATGTTGATGGAGTGTGTGGGACTTCTTCAGTCGGGACGGACCGAACTAAAACTAATTAGCAATTCTCTGTTTTTTAAGCATTTCAGAAAGGCTTCATGAGATTCATGTTAGTTTACCTGCCAATAAGACATGTTCTATAATTAACTGTTGCTTTGTTGAAGTAATTTAAAGGAAACCACCACCTCCTACATGATGACTCAGAAGTGCTTATGAAGACAGCTTTTATGTGAGTTTCTCCTTTGAGCAGATTGCGGAGCATGAGTAAAGTTTGCTGTGTCAAAGAATGATTCATTTTACTATAAATGTGCTTATCCTAAAGCTAGACGGACAGAGACACACAATATTTAACCTGTTATTCACCTCTTTTAAAGATGAAGGGTATTGCAGCCTTACATGTTAATAATTGATCCACACCCACCCTCTTTTAAATACATTCCTGTGCCCTGAGGACCAACAGACATTCTGATCAGGTTCAGTGTTCAAGTATGAGCTGTGAAGTTGCAGTTATGTTGGATAAACATCATCATATTTTCTCTATTTATATGGTTTGCTGTTTTAGGTCTTTGTTCCCTGTACAGTTCCTGAGCAGTTGTATGCCAACACTGTCGACCATCAGCAGGTGAGAAATAAAATATTTGGATTTTCTGTTAACTCACATACCACAACTTATTATGACGGAGTACAAACATTTGACTATTTCTGTCCCCGGCACTTTGTTTTGGATGACTTTCCAGGGATTTTTATGACACATTTTGTAATTTGTGAATGCATTTGAGCTAATTTTAGTGTTAGTCTAAATATATACCCCATGGTTAAGTGTGTCATAGGAACTGAGTAATGCAACGGCATTTCTGCATTACTGCAGATAAAGGGAGATTTACAGATAGAAGACGTGGCCACAAAGACGCTCTTTCCACCCCCTCTGTTATTTCCATAAGTGGTCTTTCTCTGTGGGCTTATATCTTAAAATAGGTTTTGTTCCTGCGCCGTTACTGCAACCCCACGCTGTCATGCCACATCTCTGTGTCTCCGCCTCTTTTAGCATCTGGGGAAATGGTACTTTAAAGCAGCAGCCAGTCACAGAGACGGTGACATCCACAAGTTCAAAGAACTGGACAACCTGTGGTTCACCATGGAAGAGCCAGTCAATGACACACTGCTGCTGACCGGACATATGCGCATGTGAGGCAGCAAATACTTGCAAATACACACGTACGCACACATGCACGCACACACACGCACGCACGCACACATGCACGCATGCATAATGGGAAAGTCTGAACAAGAAGGTGTTTCTTAACACACATCATGTAATGATAATGAGGTCAAAGGACCATTCTCCAAAACTAGTATGAGATGAAGCAAGAATATTATAATGTGCAGAAATATTGAGGGTTTGACATGATATTCATGGCAATAACTGATCTGATATGCAGTTTTTAAGTGAACTACTACATAGCAGTTGGTAATAAGAAGAAATTTGAAGAAATTTGTTCAAGGCGTTCCTGAGATATTACAAGAATGGGACAGACGTGAGGTCACAGTAACCTTTGATCACCAAAATCTAATCAGTTCATCCTTGAATCCCTTTGGATGTTTGTGCCAAATTTGAAGAAATTCCCTCCAGGCGTTCTTGAGATATCGCATTCCCGAGAATGGTCCGGATAGCCCGAAAACGTAATGCCTCCGGCCATGGCTGTTGCCGGCGTTGAGGCATAACAAAATGTTGAAGTCTGGATTTGGTCATAACTTATTCATTTACAATATCCAGTGGTGGAAGAACTACTCAGATAAGTGCAATTATCATTACCACTATGTAAAAAATACCCCATTATAAGTAAAAGTAAAGTACTTAAGTAAAATTAAAAATCAAAAGATGACGCATTTCAAGCTTCGCCGATGGCTTGAAATGGTATACACTTCCTGTCTCCTAAGCGGGCTTGGTCATGGCGTGATTATATTTGCATAATGTATTTATATGTTATTTTGCTATCATTACACATAACAAATATATTTAGCATTACGTAAATTAGTCAGATAGGGCGTTCACGAACGTTAGTTGCCAGATCTCATAAATGTGACTCTCAGTGCACCGTCTCCTTTCTGAAATGTCTCTGGTAAAAGTAATCATTCTGCAGAAAATAATTTAAATGAAACTTGTAAATATACCTGTCAACTGTAGTGGAGTAAAAAGTACAATATTTCCCTCTGAATTGTAGTGGAGTAGAAGTGGAAATAAAGTAAGTAAGTAAGAACCTTAAACTTGTACTTAAAGTACTTAGTTACGTTCCCCCACTGACAACACTAATCTGAGCTCTGTCCAAACCAGTCACAGTGAGTTTTAGTTATATTACACGGTTACATGTATGAAACTGTTTTACAGCATGTTCATAACAAGACAGAAACAACAAAAAAAAACCCGGATCATAAATAGACACCAGAATTAAGGAAGTGAAGTTGAGAAAGTATAAAAGGTGTTAATGATTGTTTCAAAAATGAAAGTCTTGATGTCATATTTATCTTATTGTGTCATTATATAATTAAATATAACACTGCTTCATGCTAAATGTGTATTTATTTTTTCAAATAGAGGAGATAACTGCATGAAAGAGACCTGAACCTATCACATACGTCCTGATGTGGAACTGAAAGGTACCTACAGTACCACCTGCATTTAGAGATGAATAGGTACGGGTCTCTGGATGCTAACTGGGTTTTTTTGCACATGGGAATTTTGTGCCGGTGTTAAAATAAATGCAACAACTTCACCCAAAACATCACAGGGATTCAGTAATTTTCCCAGACTTTTATTCTTAGTAGGGTGGGGAAAACCCTTGAGCGTTAAAAACATCTGTAATGCAAAAAAAAATCACTACCGAAATTTCTGGTGGGTGGATTTTGGGCTTTTCAGGCATGCACCTGAATAAATTCAATGCACCAAAAACGTCACATCAATATAGCTCTAAACTTGTCAAGTCTAATTCTTCTGTGCTCACTAGTCTCATGTAGAACAAGTAGTGTGTGATTGGACACAAAACTACAACATGCCAAATATTATTTCCAAAATGTACAGTTTTTATGGTTATGAGCCTACAGTACAAAATGTTCTTCCAACAGGTGGATATTAACAGGACAGAGAGAGAGAGAGAGAGAGAGAGTACCTCATTCAGCTACAAAAACAACAACAACGAGCTGTTTCCCGTTTCCAGTCTTTGTGCTAAACTAAGCGAACCGGCCTCTGACTGCAGCCTTATTTAACCAACAGATATGAGAGTGGTATCAATCCTCTCATCTAATTCTGTGAAAGTATTTATTCATTTAAAAGCGTTTCTTTTAAGACAGAACCTCAACATCTGGTAATTAAACAAGATCCACCTGAAGATCTTAATAGAGTGCTGCCGGGATGACAAAATTATATTTTTGTAGGCCAACCCATAAGTTAGAATCGCACGGGTTCCTTGGCCAAAAAGCCGACGGGATTTTTCCACTTGGTTTTGGATTATTGCAGAAAATAAACTCTATGGCAAACAAACATTTATGATAGTTACATGTGTTTTTTTCAGCAAGATAATCTCCACAAATGAACACCACTTTTATGATTTTTGAATCGTGAAATCAATCGGCAGAAGTAAAAAAGTTAACATTATGTTACGTATACACAACGAGGCTGTGCGATGACGTTTTATAGACTCTTTTAGCCACTTGTTAGCAACCGCCTTTTATAAAAGCTTCAAGATTCACGAGTCGGATAGGTGCTGACATATTTTATATCATAGAACAAAACGTTAAGATCTCTTAAGCTTGTGTTAACCACAGACCTTATTTCAGGCATCTAACTACTACTCCTGGGTAGGTTAACTTAAACAAACACTTATGAAATGTGATTGTTGTAAATCAAACTATCCACTGCACCAACACATGAAACTTCTTTGTCTCTCACTGTAGCCTGCCAGAGTGACGTCGACTCTGAGGTGGTGACAACATTTCTGAAAAACCTGGCTTGTCATAACGTGTTGACAAGTGTCATACCACCTCAAGAGAAAGGTTTGTCGTTTAAATAACTGAAGAAAATAAAAGATGATGCTTGTGTATCTCAAAAATGTTTCTTGAATCTAACAATCATATTTCCATTTACAGAGTTTTGCACCTAAATATTAACATTGAGGTATAGGCATGAATATTACATTTTACTTACATTGTCATTTTAATGATTTTTTATACTTTACTTGCGGATTGAAATAACAGGCTCTTGTGTTGTTGTTGCCATGGATGTCCTGGATGACAATCAAATTATTTCACATTTTTCACTGTGTGGCAGTGAAACAAATAAAGTAAAAATACAAACCTTCCTTCAGGAAAGGTGTTATTTTATTCACCTTTTACAGTAGATTTAGAATGAGTACCAACATTTTTTTCACAAACCAAATGACATCATAACAAAACAGTTAGTTGAGGTGCTAAAAAATACAATGCTACGGTGAAAAGGGAAGTCAGCCATGATGTTGTTGTAATTGTTTGTTCATCACCTCATTATACCTGTCACTTTCGATTGAAAGAACAAGAGGTGATATACAGCAGCTTGAGTCGAGAAAAGAAAAACACCTTTGTGGGGGAGGATCCGCCCACAACCACCCAGCAGAAACCCGGGGAATTCCCATGATGCCGCTGAACTGAAATACCTGTTCATATAACTTGATTGAAGGCTGCCCAGATTCTGCTGTCTTCTACACTGATTATACACTCAGTTTGCTGAGTTTGATCACAAATGCCAAGAAAAATATTGGTTCATTAGGACTTAAATATTTTTTTTGCTACTTCAAATTTATATTATTTATGTCATTTGTAGGGATGTCACGAGAACCGATACTTCGGTACCAAGTCGATGTCAAAATTTAAAAAAAGTGATGGTACTCTTTTTCCACAGTACCGAAGCTACCGTACGATGCCTGTAAAGGTCATTGGTAGGGATGTGACAGTGAGGAAAATGTTCCCACCAGTTAATAAACTTGTAACAACACCGGTGTTACCGATTACACCGGACATTTTACAAGAAAGACTACGGTCAACATGTGCAGAGCGCTGACTCTGATCTGTACCGTCGGGTGGCGGTGTGTCTGGCCTCTCCGGTAGCACTTTTGCTGCGGGGGTCTACCTGGCGCTGTTGCTCCGTGCACACTGTGACGGCTCGATCCACCTTGTGACAATTACCTCATTAACGTTATGGTTCCCTTATAGCATTGAGATTAAACGTGAAATATTGCCAAATAGGTGCGTTTGCTTTTCGCTTCAACAATAAATCCTCTGCCTACTACTCTGAGCTGACGGACCAGATGCATTCAAGGTCAGTATGTAGTGTCTGTCGTCTGATTAACAATTGATAACATGCCGCTGATACACCAAAATGAACAAAATGGGTCAATTCATTTTATTTATTACTTTGTAATGTTCAAATGTTTTTAATAAAAGCGTATGTGTTGAATTACATGGGATTTATTGTTGTTGTTCTTTGTTTTTTTCCCGTGGTATTGAATTGGTATCGAGAATCGTGGAAATTCACTGGTATTGGTATTGGTATTGGTATTGACTACTAGATTTCTGGTATCGTGACATCAATAGTCATTTACCCACAGTTCAGGAATGTTTTGTAACACATAGTTTCTGGTCAGTTTCACCTGGAAAGATTTCTTTCCAGGAAGTGACGAGTAAAAACGTTTATAAACTTAGCAACGGCAAATTACTAAAAGTAAACAGAAGCATACCAGCAGCTATATGTTTTTGTCTTTATGCTCGTTATCACAGCAACCTCTACTCACTTCCACATTCTTTCTTTGTACCTCACCTTCCCTCAAAGCTAAAACAAAAGAAAGCATGGTTTTGAAATCAATGTTCTGCTTCCGCAGACGTGACACATCCCAACAGTAAAACACACAGGTATTAACATATAAACAAAGCACAGTCTCTTAGCAACACACATATTTTTGAAATCGGCCAGGATGGTGGAAATGCATAGGGATATAAAAACATAATGAAGTACAGAAATACAGGAAACAGAAGTTGAATTCCCCTCATCAGCTTTCTCAGGCTGGTTTCTCTTTATCGGTCTTTGCTTGCTTTACTAGTTGACCAGTGTGCCATCTGATCCTTAGTCACAACTCACAACTCAGCGGCTACCTGTGCCACTAACTGTAACTTGCTCCACTGACTGACCCCATTGTTCGTTCCCCTCTAACACACTGACAGGAGGCCGGTGTAGCTGTAAGAGTAAAAGAAAAAGTACAGGTGGATTGATTAAAACGTTTTTTCAAAACTTTAATAGTTGTATTTTTAATATTAAGTATTTAATGTCAACGTGATGTGCAGGAGCTTTGGGGCGGCAGTAGCTCAGTCCATAGGGACTTGGCTTGGGAACCTGAGGGTTGCCGATTCAAGACCTCGTACTGAGTACCAAGTACTGAGTGTGAACTGGTCGCTGGAGAGATGCCAGTTTGCCTTTTGGGCACTGCCGAGGTGCCCCATCTCTCTTAGTAACGCATGTATACATAGATCCTGTTTGTGCATGTGTGTGTGTCGTGTATATAACAGAGAGAAAAAAAAATTATTTCCCCTCGGGGATTAATAAAGTGTTCTTAGTCTTCTTCTTCTTTCTGTTCCTTTTATGGTTCTCAGAATAAAGCATGTATGGGACCACAAAATTAATAAAGTGCCCTTCTTCTTCTTCTTTCTGTTCCTTTTATCGTTCTCATAATAAAGCATATGTAAGGGACCATAAAATTTGAGCTGTAAACTGTTCTAAACAGAGTGACACGATATTGTTGCTGGGCAGAGTTGCACTTTGACATGATGACTAATAACCTTAAATGAAAGAACAACTTGGGGTTTCTATATGATGAGTCTCGGGACAAACAGTTTCATATTTCTGACCACAATGACCTTATGTGTTCATTTTGTGTCAAATCTGAATAAAAAACAGAGCTTAGTTTGGTGTCCATTCATATACATTGACCTATTTGCATCTAGTGGGAAATTATGTTGAGACACTTGAAAAGAAGAACCTGTGTTTTCATCAAACATTTTACCATTACAGGTAAGATGTACAGGAGACAACGGTTTGTTGTTTTGAGTGGGGACAGCACCCAACAGCCCACACCCAGCCCACTTGTCTGTTATTTTGTGTTTGTAGGTGTGCGTGTGTTTGACAGAGACAAGGTGGGAAAAAGGTGGTGACATTTACATAATCCCGGAGAACATAGACTGGTTAGCTGGGGATGTCCCAGGGAGAATGAAACCAAAAAGTGAAATGGAAATTGACCCTTTCACTCTCTGGCAGTGTTTTCAAAAAAACAACTGCAACTTTCACTACTGTTTTCATACCAAGATTTCTCATCCTGATGTCTATGTGAAATACTGTAACTGTGTTCCTCTTAGCATCAACCCATTCCACACTTATCTTATTATAACGCTGGTTACTCTCATCTGCTCTTGTCTTATAATAGTCAGGGTCCCTTATGAACACTGAAACAGTCTTTGCTTACTGTAATCATTCCTCCTTTTCATACTGGCCGTTAAACAACCCAGTTTATATTCACAAGGTACTCTGTTGTTTTCCAAATGATGTACTGAAAATAGTACTTGCTGGCTAGTTTTATGTTCAGAGGCTTCAGTGCTTCACTTATAAACCGCACCGGGGTAACGGGGAGGTGAAAGGGTTAGAAAAATGCTCACATTTTGTTGGAAAACAAGCATCAACATTCTTGCCACATTTCCTCATTATGTGGAAATAGAAAATGTAATCCGGTTGACATAACATTTCCTTCAAAATGTGTTTGCTGACGCAAGAACATTCTGTCTCCTTGGTGAGACAGGAGTGCATTCATATTAGCTTCGGATTCTTTGGAACAGAACGAGGACTGTGCACATCACTCTGCAAACCTAAACCTGACAGGAAACGTGAAAGATGAATGTAGTACCCATCTAAACCAAAAAATAAGGACATTTTAAACTATAAACTATGTAAAATTACCATTAATTATGTAAAAATGATGTGAACGTTCCCAATAAACATCAGCAAAAGTAAAATAAATAGTTAATAGTGGTTATAGTAGTAATTAGTAGTTTAAAATGCCAGTGATTTGCACTTTTTCGACCAAATCAAATGCATGAAACCTTTAAGTTAGATGACAATTTGTGCAGTTTGTCCCATAACAAATGAAGTGACTGAATTTCAAAGCAATTTTCTTAATTTATTTAAAAATTTGGGGTTCAAACACTTCATGAAGCTGTAAATTACTCTTTTGGAGCTTTCTTTTAAACTTTAAATCTACTGCACATGTTAACACTTATTTGGCTGTTTGTATATATTCATTCAAAATAAATATGTGGCACATCTTACTAATAATGTTGTCATCATAGTTTAAAAGAGACTTTAACAAATACCCATTCCATTGATGTGCACTCTTCTTTATACCAACTCAATGCCATAGCGTGTTGCACGTGTTAGAGTGCATTTCCTCATCACACAGTTAGTTCAGATCAAATGCACGGCATGAAGAAAAAGTCCCCGTCATAGTGATGGGTGTTAAACTCTCACTGTGACCTATAAACGTGGGAAATCACAAACCACCCACAACAAACAATTTGTTAGTGAGGGGCCGCACCACAGGCTTATTTCTTTATGTGTCATTCAAATACTCCATACCTCCACATCTGCAACATATGTAAATTTCTTAACAATTCGTTTTTAAAAAGATTTACTTTTATTCTCATTTTCGGGGAATTGAAGGCAGCCATTTGCTTCCACATCAAAGTTATACTATATGAAACTAAAATTTGGTTTCATTAATCCAATAAAAGTTTCACACCAGTTGCTATGCGGTGCTTCTCACTTTCGCCACACATGCAATACGCTTTGCTATCCACAAGTGAAGCCACAGCCTCCTTCCCCCTGTAGGTCCAACCCAACTCTCAAAAAAACTCATCTTCACTTCATAGCCCATGTAAAAGGGAAACCCCTGTCAACCTGACATGTCTCTCAGAGAGGAGCAGCAGATGAATTTGGACACTGAGAGTGCAACACATGCTGGGTGAGTCAAGATTTAGTGAGGGAATATAGCTCCTCTCTTAAATGTGTGTCAAAATATTCTTTCACAGTATTTATAGTGTGTGGGATGAGATCATTACACCTGTTTAAGATGCTGAAATTCTCTATATATCTCTATATCTCTCTCTCTATATATAGAAATATATAGAGAGAGATATACATATATCTCTCTCTATATATACAGTATATACTGTATATATATATATATATACAGTACAGCTACTCTGTGATTCATTAGGATAAGCTACACGAGCAGCGACGCAGGTTTCCATCAGTTTTCCTGTCCACTTTCTAACTGTCTGACCACTTGTGCTTGTTGCCTTGCTGTAAAGGCAGTGATAGAAGAAGTATTCAGATCATTTACTTGAGGAGAAGTAACCATTATCAAGTATTACAACGGAAAAACACTTAGTGTCACTTAAATATACTTCGTATAGTATCAAAATAAAAGTATTTGTTCCAGAGTAAAATGGCCTTTTGAGTAATTTATTGTCATATGACATTATTAGTTCAGTTAATACTGATGTATCAATGGGTGAACAGCAGTTTAGTGTCGAGTTGAAGCTAGTTTTAACTACTTAATATACAGTTAGCTTGTTTAGTCCAGTGGGTCTTAACCGTAAAAGGTTGGGCCCCTCCAAAGGGTCACAAGATAAATCTGAAGGGTCATCAAACGATTAAAGGAAAACAAAGTTCCGCTACACTAATTTGTTTTAATATAATTGTACTTTTCTCCAGTCTTTGTTTTTTTTAATGAAACACTGGATAATTTTACGTCTTTTGGGCCTCAAATAGTTACTTAAAGGTGCAGTGTGCAGGATTTGGCACGATCTAGAGGTCTGGTTGCAGATTGTAACCAACTGAGTACCCCTCCGCAGTTTTGCACTCTGCGGCTCACGTTACTGCAGTTTCATAAGCATGTCAAAGAACTACGGTGGCCTTCAGGTAACGTCAAAAGCTCTCTCTAGAGCACGTGTTTGGTTTGTCCGTCCTGGGTTACTGTAGAAACATGGCGGGGCAACATGGCAAGTCAGCTTGTGCAGCTAGATTTTGAACAAGGAGTTCGAGGAGATTCTGCACCCACAGTCGGAGACTCCAGTTGTTCTAGTGGTAGAGTTAATAATTCACCTTGATAAAATATCTCTCCTGCTTTGTAGTTGGCTACACTGTGAGTGGTATTATTTGCACTTTTGTAATTGCATACCGGTTCTTGATGTGGCTTAAAGATGTTGTTGTTTATCCTTTAATTAGTTGTGTAACCGATGAAAGGGGCCCAATATTAATGCAAAAAACATTTAACAGATTTCCCACTGTGTATCTGAGTTTATAACTTTTGGTTTTGTGGATGTATGTCATGTGTGGGAGTGCGTGTGCGTGTGCGCTTGTGCATATAACAAGTGACACTATGTAGATGAGCGCCTGTGCCTCTCAGTCATATTATTTCCTACATGAAACATGATGTGAAGGTGGCCCAATGTATAGGTTTATTAAAAAATCAAATCTAAATACTCATTCACACACTGATGGCTGGAGGACCCAGGGATCGAACCGCCGACCTTCCGATTGGTGGATGTCCTGCTCTACTATGAAAACATAGTTATGAACACAATATTCCATTTCTGCTAATAGATCCCCCGAAATGTTACACGCTGTTCCTTTAAATGAAACCATCTGGGATGTTTAGAGGGGAAATGTCTCTCAACAACTCATAGATATATGAAATGTGACAAGGGGTCCAATAGACCCAAAAACAGTAGAAACTGTTAACAATGCTTTGTATTTATAGGCTCTTTATGTGTTTTTTCAAGGTTACCAGTATTTATAACTGTCAGATAAATGTAGCGGAGTAAAAAGTACAATATTTCATTCTGAAATGTAGAAGTATAAATTAGCATAAAATGGAAATACTTGAGTTGACTACAAGTACATCAAAATTGTACAAAGTATAGTACTTGAGTAAATGTACTGTTACTTTTAACCACTGCCTAATGGACTCTGTTATAAAGCTGCACCATCACTGACAAGAATGATGCTCAAAACTACAAAGATAAGAGCCAGGGTGTAAATAAGGTCAGATGTTGGTATTACATCCAGGGAAGTGATTAAAATCAGTACACTCTCAATCTACAATCTCAAATATATGTCAAAACTAATGTGTTTGTGTGTGTCTTTGACAGAATGGAGGGTCAGTCGAGGTCGTCTCATAAGTACCTGCTGCTGCAGGTGTGGTGTGGCATGCTCACTGTGGCCATGGTGGTTATGGCTGCACTTGTCATTTCAATCAAACCAAAGTCAACTGAGGTGAGTACATCTGTCCCCAGAGAAGAGAAGATTACATTCAGATTGATATCAACTGCTCTCAGGTGGCTGACACGTGGTCAGCTTGTGTTTTTGTAATTGAATGCCTTCACATGTGTAGTCATGTTGTGAAGCACGTGTGCTTGCAAAAATTCCACCTAGGTGATTCTCACGATGTCACATACTGTGAACCATAAGTAATGCGTGAATGATTTTAAAACTATATTGCATTGTAGCCTTTCAGTGTGTTGTTATGCTATCACAAAGCACTTCCTATCTAATCTCTGTCTTTATTTCAACACAATTTGTTTTTACAAGTTCAGTTTGTTGCTGTAAGTGAAGTCCAGACTCTGAACAGGTGCCTCTAGGTGGCAGTGACACCACCTGGCAGCTGGATCAGTGCTGTGTTGTATAAATACTCAGTGTAGCACATGTTCACAAAAGGGGTGGATACAATGAAATTATCACATCACCACAAAAAGTACCAGAGTTTAAATCAACACCTCTTTGACACGCAGTTGTATTTACTGCAAAGTAAGGAAAGTAGGACTCTTTTATATGTTATATTTTCCAGATAAATGAAAGGATTACATGTTCCTTTATTGGTTGAGAAGATCCTCCTACCTTATAAAACCCTCCCAAAACCCACTGGATCATCTAAAAAGTACACATTTCCCACCAAGTTTATGTAAAAGTTAAACAAAATATAACTTGTAGTTCTCTATTGCCAGTGAGATGACAAAGTAACAAGGATGATGAAGATGATTATGATGCAGAAGATGATGGTTTGTTTTCTGTCTTTTCTAGGAAGGAGTCCCTACACCGAAGCCAGATAATGTCAGTCCAACAAGTCCAACAGGTACATGGACAAAGTGACACATTTCACTGTTAACTTCAAACGATACCTTTAAAAGTTATAAATGTTGCACAAATATTTTAATAAAAACACGCCACGTTTACATAAAGTCTTTTCTTTTGCAGGCAATGTGTCTCCCTTAAGGTTAACAGGTAAGTTAGATATGTTTTTACTACCCACATCTCAAACCTTTAAGAAGAATTAACTGAAAGATATTAATGGCAGAACTCAAAAAGTAAAATGTACTTTGAACACTTCCGCAGTTATTGCATCATCAAATAACCTCTAAATTATGTTGCTTTTCAGGATCCTCTCTATCGTTCATTCAGCTAACCAAGAGTAAGTACACTTCCTCTTCTGGCTCAGATTCAGATTCAGATATATTTTCATTGCTTCTTCTTGTGCAGTAAACTGATGTTTTATGAGATTACAAAGAAAACATCCTGTCACGCGTACTTTTAGATAGCTGTAGATGGCATGTGTCTAAGTTACTACTTTACTCCTGTCTCTGTGGTTCTATCTTTTATGAGCTCGAGGACAAATGTAAAATGTCTTTGGTGACGTACGTTGTACGTTTCTTGAAAAACTGGTCAGGCGTACGCAATGAGATGTGATGTTGAGATATTTCCAATGATGTAACATTTTCAACTTTCTAAAACATCAACAGTCAGTCAGGTTTGTTTTCAGTGCCTAAAACTTCAAAGAGCGTGATCTTCTTTCTACAGCTGTCATTTTACACCGATTTTCAATGGTCACACAGAAAACTACATTATAAAAAGAGACAGAGATGCCACTTTCCTGCTCAAAGAAGTTTCGACTGACCAAACTGCAAGATGCGTTTAGAGTACAAGGCCTGACCTTTCTTGCACGTCATTGTGCTTCTAACGCATAAAAATCTGCTGCCGCACTTGACGCCTACGGATACCGAGTGCAACTAGTTCAGACATGCTCTCTGGGAGCTACTGAAAGTAATTCTGAGAAACGTAGGAAGTCTTTAAGTGAAGAGGATGATGAAACGGCAGACTGAGTGGGAAGTGGCTGCACCAGAGAGTAAATAACAACAAATTAACTTGTGATTTGAATTCTTCATCTTATAAGTGAGGAATTTGGATTTATTTATACAGTTTAATATTACAGAGACAGTGCACATTAATAGACATTTATGTAACTGTGCCAGTTTAGCCACCTTGGCTAATAGTCCAACAGGCTGACACAGAAACAGATCTCGGTGGGTCTAATAGGGTCACTGAAAACACATTTTGTGAATCAGCTTCTTGCTATGAGCGACGGTTCCGATTCTTTCTAACCGGGGCCGACTCCTCTGGTTGCAAAAAGAAGTCTGATTGTATAGAAGTCTATGAGAAAATGAGCCTACTTCTCAATTGATTTATTACCTCAGTAAACATTGTAACCATGAGTTAATGGTCTCAATCGCTAGTTTCAAGTCTTCTTCAATACAGCGTGATGTTCATTTAGTAAATTATGGTGTTGTCTGTATTTTCGTCTTTAACTTTAACCCTTTCGCAGTGTGTTTTCAGTACATGAAAGATAATTATAATCTTTTTGGTCACCTAAAAATGTCTTATTCAGCGTTTGGTTGTACTTAGCTCCACCCTCTCGCGTCACTTCTGTTTGCAAAACACCAACATGGCGACGGGCAAAAATCAAGATGTAGACGGCCAAAACACCAAACTCAAGGCTTCAAAACAGCAGTCCACAAACCAATATGTCACGTCACGGTGAACTATGTCCACTTCTTATATACAGTCTGTGGGGACTTTCTCATTGGTTTAAAATGGGTGGGGCTCAATTGAAAAAAAAGGTGATGTCATATCTTAAGTTAACCAATTGTTTGTACATATAAAAAGTTGTACTACTACTTATCTACTTGTAGTAGATAAATATAGTTGAACAACTATCATATCTAAGAGATAAACATATACTACATTCACACAATTCATCTGCATACACACACAGTCTGAGATAGATATACAGCCTTGTCATGTTTCCAGTCTCATGCATTGTGTTCCTCCCACCACGCTGCGATTTTTCCTCTCTGAAGTGGGTTCCTAAAACCTCAACAAACCCGACGCAGAGCTGTAATGTGGGCTGCACCGACTTAAGCTATCATGACAGCCTACAGCAACAGACATCAGACAGATGCTTAGGCGGCCAAGATGGAAAGAAATTAGCTATTAATTGTAAGATCAACTTTGTCTACCTGATGTCTTTGTTCAAGTTGAGTTGAGTGTTTCAAAGGGCCTCGGTAGATGATAGAACTTCAATCTGAGCCTGAGAGGTCTCATATGTCACCGCCTTAAGTTTCATGGGTGAGGTGAAAATGTTTGTATAGCTGCGCAACTAAAGAAAAGTTTGCCAAATTCCTTACAGCACCGGAGGATAAGTGGCAAGACTCACCCAAGTGTGCCTCCTGCTCCCTTGTCCTGAACGAAGACTCCATCTACTGCAAGGAGAGCAGCTTCTACTTCATCTACGCCCAGGTCACCTTTAGCAAGCGTCAAGAAAGCAGCGAGAAAAATCAGACCAAATCTGTGTTTTTGAAAAGAAACCCCAGGTCTGGTATTTTAGTGAGGCGACTGCTTGAGGGGATCTTCCCGAACACAACAGAGGGCACTGTGTGGTTGTCCAAGATTGTCAACCTCAATGAAGGGGACAGTGTCAGCATAAATATCATAGGTGAACATCAAACAGACAGCATGTTGACATTCTGGGGTGCCTATAAGCTTCATTAGCACTGCAGGTCTCCAGGATTTGTTACTATACAAGAGAGAATCATTTGGGGTTGAACTGGTATGTTATTAGTAAGTCTATACTAAGAATTAGGGGTGTAAATCACACCTTTCCTCATGACACAATATTATATTGATTCTTTTTTATAACGATACAATATCTGTCAATCATTTCAAATATTTAATCGCGATTAATCACATGATTGTCCATAGTTAATCGCGATTAATCAGTTTTTATCTGTTCAAAATGGACCTTAAAGGAAGACTTGTCAATTATTTAATCCTCTTATCAAAATGGGAATGGGCAAATTTGCTTGTTTTCTACAAATGTATGTATTTATTTATTTTTGGAATTCAATTAACAACACAAAACAATGACAAACGTTGTCCAGAAACCCTCACAGGTACTGCATCTAGCATAAAACATATCTGGAATAGCTGAAATCATAACATGGCACTCAAGCCCAACAGGCAACAACAGCTGTCAGTGTGTCAGTGTGCTGACTTGACTATGACTTGCCCCAAACTGCATGTGATTACATAAAGTGGGCATGTCTGTAAAGGGGAGACTCGTGGGTACCCATAGAACCCATTTACATTCACTGATCTGGAGGTCAGAGGTCAAGGGACCCCTTTGAAAATGCCAGTTTTTCCTCGCCAAAAGTTTGGAACGTTACGTAGCCTCCTTCCCAACAAGATAGTATGACATGGTTGGTACTGATGGATTCCTTAGGTTTTCTAGTTTCACGTGGTGTCAGTATCTTCACTCTAGCTTTAAGCTTTGAGTGTTTGTGTTTGTGTTAATGCGTTAAAAGAAATGAGTGGCGTTAAAACAAATCTTTGACAGCCCTAGATATTTGCTGATATCACACAGTCTGCCACAGTACGATTTTGATTCGATTCAATTTAGGGGGATACCAGTTCACAAAAAGCAACAAAATTATGATTTGGCAATTTTATTACTGGGCTTTTCCGGACATTTAAATGAAAAACAATCTGAAAATTATGTTTAGGAAGGAGGTGCGCTTGGACGGAAATGGTAACACAGACGTGCCATGGGAATTTCAAATATAAAAGCATATCTTAAAGATGATATATATGTATTGTTGTTTTCACTTTGCATTGATGATATCGGTTCACTGACCATTGAATCGATACATTGATCCATATGAATGTATCATTACACCCCTACTGAAATTATTTTATTATATATCATATTATGTTTCATCAAAGGCTGTTCATCACCTGTACTTTCTTCTGATATTTTGTGCCGGATATCTAACAGAAAATAGACACAATCATAGAAATTCGGTGATCAACAATTATTGAATGAAATTGTTTGCAGGGCAGTAAATCATGGAACACTAAAATGCTGAAAGCTCCATCAGGTGGGGTGAGGAAAGTTTTAATAAAAAGATTTTATTGACGAAAACCTTTTAATCAAAGGTCCAACCTTAGCAAAGTCTCTACATTTCAGCATGCCAGCTGGTTCTGACTCTTAAAACCGTGTGGCATTTGGAGGTGTTGTGAAATTTTAAATTAACTGCATTGTAAATGAATGTTAACTTAGACTGTCTGGGGCATGAATATGTTTATTTTCACTGCTATACTCTTGTGTAATTTATGAAATTGAATATTATATTGCTGAGGTTTGGATTCAAGGAGGGGAGGGAACTGAAAGAGTAATAAAAATTGTATTATTCGAAAGCCACGGTGTCAATTTACTTTTTATTTGCACTGAGCTTCCAGCTGACCACACGGTGGTGCCACCTTTCCCCAAATAAGAGCAGACATTAAAGATTGCATGTACTGTGTTATCACCCACTCACTGTTATTTCCACAGATCACAGATCGCAACGCATTCAAGTCATAGAACAATTAAAATTCTTTTACACAAACTATAAAGACACCACAGATGCCTGAGAAACCTCAAGAGTATTATTAAAAAGCCCTGCCAACACAAACTGTAGTGTTGCTCATCTTATTGCCCTCAGGCTAACACTCTACACAGTACAGTACATGACGCTGTACAACTTTAATTAGTCATTGCATTGAGCAGCAGGTGCGGAACAGGAAGCCACATATTTGGTGCAACATCAGTCATACTGCTTCCCCTTTACGACACAGACATATTTGAACTAAAAACGCCCCGTGATTAGACTCCTTGCGGAGGCAGCTTGGTCTTGCAATAAGAGATAATACTTAGTCACAGATAATGTTAATGCGTATTTTTCCCTCAACTGTACACTAAGTAAGCTGCTGATATGTCTCAGCACCAAATGAATCACAGCTAGGCATGTTGCAATAATTACTATATCGACTTATTGGACAATATGTGGACATAACCTCAATATTACATTGTATTTACATGCGTGTTTGTTTGTATAAGAATGTCACCAATATTTTTACAGACCACGACGTTGTGTTTATAAACAGCAGGGTTTCCTACCATTATAAGACATGAGCATTGTGCAAACATTGCACATTTAAAATTAAAGGTTCATTGCTCTTTTAAAGGTGTACTTGCATTATTATGCTATGCTATTATATTATCATTATATCAGTGGCATAAAATGGTCTTAAAATGATTACTTCTGAGACAATATATCATCCAACAAAATGAGTTATCTTGACAGGCCTAACCACAGCAATTCTCTGTTTCTTGGTGGATTTTAACCAACCTGATGCAATTCTTTTGCTGAATAAGAATAATCAATCCAGCCAACATTAAGACTTTTAAACAACTCATAAGCCCATTTAAGTGCTATTCTGAATTATTTTAATGCACGTAAATTGGTAAAATGCTTGTGCTTCTATTTGTGGGAGTGTATATTTTAGATGGAGGAGTAAATGAGTTTTTCGAACAAAGCCATGCTGATGTATGGCATTTATGATGTTTACCAAGATCTCAGTTTAAGATGTTAGCATGATAACATTTGCTGATTAGCACCAAACTGGAAGTACATCTGGGGCTGATGGGAATCTCATTTGTTTTCCAGGTATTTAGTCATAAGTGTTCGACAAATTTAAGATGCTTACCCGATGATGAAGCTTTATGAAAAGTTACTACAGTTCATCCTGAGGGGGACATGAATGTCTGGACCAAATTTAATTCCAATCCACCACATTGTTGTCAAGAAATGTAACTGAAAACCACAAATAAACCAAATGGTGGCGCTGCAGGAAAAGTTAGGGGATCACCAAAGTCTGTAGGATTCATCCTCTGGGAATGATGAATGTATGTACAAAATGTCATGCCAATCCATTAAATAGCTGTTGAGATATTTCACCAGCCGACCTTGCCATCTACAGAGTCGTAGCACTAACCGGCTAAAAGGCCATTCTCTAAACTCTAATTCTAAACCTAACCCAATCCTAAACACGAAACCAAATGTTTATCCAAACTGTCCTCACTTTCCAAGATGTCTTCACTCTCCCGGTCAAAAGCAATCCTCAAAAAGACGTAAGTTCATAAATGCACAAATGCACCCATGGACACACACTCTCTGGCTTTGTATTTCACACTTGCTTTGTGATTCACCCACTTTGTTGTCAGCACTTCCTAAACAGGACTGACTTGACTTTAGGTGACGTGGAAAAAATTCCCTTTGTGTGAGGCCCACGCTCGGCCTTCACCTTATCAGTGTTCACACAACCTGTGGACATGTGGGCCACTTTAAGACCAGGATTTAGAGAAAGCAGGCAGCATGACATCACCTTCAACAGGTATCTTAGGCTGCCGACTTCCTCACACATTCTCCACAACACTTATTCCTTTGTTCCCTTGTGCCTTTGTAGTTTGTCAGGCCTGTCATTTGTGTCGGCTTCTTAGCAAAGGTGATGACATTTTGAGTTTCACACAGAAACAGAAATGTTCTTGTTCAGTCAAAAAAAGGGCAACATAAAAACATAATCAAACGCTAATAGAATTAATTAAAATCATTTTAAGCCTTTGTAAACCATTATGCTTAATGTGCAGGGCATCTTTGGTGTGTATCAAATAATCTCATACCTCTTATAGTTTCTTCTGCGTTATTATGGTCATTTTTCCAGGGATTTTTACAACTACTGCCGGTTTACTTTTATGCATGTTCACAAAGTCTCCTTTGCAAGTTGAAGTATTAAAAGTTATTATTAAATATTTTCTATTAAGCTCTCTTTAAAGTCACAAAAATCCCTTGACAAAAACAGTAATTTTACCTTGCAGAACATGGAAGTTGCTGGTTTTGAATCCGAATTAACCCTTTAAATCAGGGGTTCTCAACCTTTTGTAACTCGAGGCCCACCTCCGCTTGTTAAAAGATGTTCCCTTCCCAAATAAATGACAAACTGGGCTATAAATATGTGTTACGGGACTGTCAGCTGTAATGACCCACATAAATATTCAGCTTAACTTCAACCATCACTGCCTGCCATTATGAATCCAAAGTATTCATGGTCATATTTCCTCTCCACACACTTTTACTGCTTTCAAAAATTGCTTGATTTTGTGTCACTGCATCTGTGACATATATGTCTGTAAAGCGGAGACTCATGGGCACCCATAGAACCTATTTTCATTCACATATCTTGAGGTAAGCGTATGTTTGGAGCGTTATTTAACTTCCTTCCCGACAAGCTAGTATGACATGGTTGGTACCGACGGATTCCTTGGGTTTTTATAGTTTCATATGATGCCAGTGTCTTTACTCTAGCTTTAAAAGTGAGCCCGCAATAACCTCTGAAATACAGAATAGCGGTTAATCTAACCATTTGGCAGCACCTTCGCGGCCCACTAGGTGGCTCTCTGAGGCCCACCAGTGGGCCGCGGCCCAGTGGTTGAGAATCCCTGCTTTAAATCACCAAAGTCACACAATAACACAAACTAACTAATCGATCGATGCAGCCGTAGACTAACAACTTCCGTGTTCTGAGGTAAAATTGCGGGTGTTTTTTTGCCAAAGGAGTCTGGTGACTTCGAAGCGAGCAGATGGACGTAACGGCTTCAGTTCCCCATCTGAAAGGATGTCTGACACGTAGGGTATGTATGCTGTATTGGCAAGAATCTGGCGATACGATACGTATCATGGGGTTACGATTCAATATATTGCGATAAATTGCAATACATTCACAGCTACATTCAAGTCACTATGGTGATTAAAATATTTGCATCAAGCCATCTCATCAAATGTATATACAGGTAATGGTATTAAAAGTTAAGATAGATATTGTGCGTGAATGTAAATGCTGAAAAATGCCGCTTCCTTATATGTGCCTCACACTTCCTGCCTCACGCATGCCACCATTAGATAATATTAGCTTGAATTGGCTGTTTTTATTATGTGTACTTTTGTCTTTGTATTGCATGCAATACTACAAAAGAAGGGGGAAAACATCACATTCTGTGTCTTGTCAGTCACGATATTCCCAAATGTCAATCATCTGACTTTAAGTCATGATGACAGGATGTACTTCCTGAATTACAGGGCGTTTCTTTCCTGTATATATTTTTTGGCTTGTTTAAAATTAGCTTTAGTCACATGTGCATGCTCACGCTGAACCAAGTGTCCATCATGTGATAGTCTTAACTGTTTGACATCAAATGCTAACAGATGGACTATAGTGGGGAAATGTGTTTAAAAAATGAAAGATTTTCTTCATTTTAGAGTTTCCAGATGAAGGAGGAAGAAATGTGGATTGCAAAACAAAATAAATCAACAAACTTTGCTGCAACAAAGTTCAAACTTTCTGGCCACAAAGATCAACAAGCGTAGGAGGAATCGCCTGACAAACACATTTATGAAATGCAGGAATCTATGCTCTAAAGATTAGAGAAGTGGACCTAGGACTGGAATGCGACATTTAAATCCCCGGACACAGGGTAAATCTCAAAACTTTGCTCTCTGCCTCCCCTAAAAAAATACTGTTGGTTGGGATGTCCTTTAGCAAGGCACTTCACCACCAACTTCTGCTAAAAAGCCAGACAGTATGTGAAACTGAGAAAGTGTTTGCATGCTTTGCGCATCCTCAAAGGTCAGAGAGAGTAAACTGTAAATGGCTCTTAGTCACAGCGACTGTGACTAAATTTAACTGAGTCTGTCTCACGTATCCAAAACAGATTAGATTGGTATTTGAAGTCTGAATTTGTCTACAATATCTGCTATCTGTGCTTTGTCATATTGCTACTGGTTATAACTATTTTGACCTTTAGAATAAAGATGTCTATTGCTCTTTATCAGGGTTTTTCCTGGCTCAAAATGAGGCAGAGGTGGTGCCATCATCCTGACCTCGTGGGTCCGAGGGCATGCTACCCCGGAAGAAAATTCTGTACATTTTAAAGTTAAATGCATCAATCTGGTGCACTTTGAAAGCAAAATTAAGAGACTAAATCTTGTGCTCTGGTAAATCATTTTGTGCTCTAGCGGTGGTGGACTGTAAGCTACTCAAGTACTGTACTTAAAGATCCAACATTGTAAAAAGTGAGATTTTCATGTCTTTTATATTATAAAGCAGGTTAAAGTGCTGTATAAATACTGTTAAACTATCAAAACGCTCAATATACGGAGAAACACACACAGCCTGTATTCAGTAATTATGTGTTTGAAACAAGCCGTTGGGATATCTGTCCATTTGTGATGTCACAAATAAAAAAATATATAGATCATTACACGGTTTTTTGAGCACGATATGGGACCTTTAAGTACAATTTTGGGGTACTTGTACTTTACTTTAGTATTTCTATTTTATGTAACTTAATAGTCCACTTCTACTCCACTACATCTCAGAGGGAAATGTTGTACTTTTTTACTTCAATTATTTATTTGACAATATTAGTTACTAGCTATGTGCAGATTCAGATTCTTAATACTAAATAAAAATAAACTAATAAACTGTGGTGTATTAATAAGTAGTATGTCATAGTATAAAGTAGTTAAAATGAGCACTTTTACCAGCTGCAACATTAAAGTGATGAACACATTAATGCGTCAATCATTAAGTCATATATCTCAACACATACACACGTTACACTTCCGCTTTCCCTTCACAATAAAAGCTCAGTACTCGCTAGTATTCGCTAACAGGAAAGAAGTCCAGCTTGAGGTGTTTCACTAACTAACTGATAACACTAACAGTTTATTCCATAATAAAGGTTACAATTATAATACAATAATGTAACATCATATATATTATTGTGAAATGGGCTAACTAGCAGGCTAACCGTTGCTAACCCATTAACCCATTTGAGCTAAAACAGAGAGTGAATGTCGGACTTACCTGTGTCAGGTGGACAGAAACACGAGTCCTAATGGATGCTAATGTTGCTCCGTGTCTGTAGGATGTATAGCTAAAGAGGCAGCTGTTGCTAACAAGTTCTCCACATCAATTTCTAAATGATATATCACTGCTGTTGTTCACACTACATCTTGTTGCACTGCCACAACTGGCCTAAATAATAATTTTAGGCAAAATTAAGAAAAAAAAAATCTGTATGGAGCCATAAAACATTTGATCATTGTGATGAAGGTAACACAGTTTATAGTCTAAGTATATAAAATATAAGTCTAATGCAGTGAGGGCCAAAGAGACAATGTACTACGGAGTATTAGGGGCCACATTGAGGGAAAAACATCTGAGATTTACACAATAAAGTCGTAATATTACGAGATTAAAGTCATAACTTTACGAGAAAAAGTCGTAATATTACGAGAATAAAGTCATAACTTAACGAGAAAAAAAAGTCGTTATATTACGAGAATAAAGTCATAACTTTACCAGAAAAAAGTCATTATTTACGAGAATAAAGTCATAACTTTACGAGAAAAAAAGTCGTAATAGTACGAGAATAAAGTCATAACTTAATGAGAAAAAAAAGTTGTAATATTTCGAGAATAAAGTCATAACTTAACGAGAAAAAAAAGTCGTTATATTACGAGAATAAAGTCATAACTTTATGAGAAAAAAAAGTCATTATATTACGAGAATAAAGTCATAACTTTACCAGAAAAAAAGTCATTATATTACGAGAATAAAGTCATAACTTTACGAGAAAAAAAGTTGTAATATTACGAGAATAAAGTCATAACTTTAGGAGAAAAAAATAAAATGACACGTAAAATTACTACTTTATAATATTACGACTTTATTCTCGAAATCTTACATTTATTTTTTTTCCTCAATGTGGCCCTAATACTCTGTACTGTCGTACCGTCGTACCATAGACCTTCAACAATGATAAATAAAAATTAAAATGTAAACAAAAAACAGTTATTCATTTACATTTTTAAAAATCCACAGGGTTTAGCTCCTTTCCAGCGGCTCCCACTTGACCCCTGCGCTAGGTGATATCACACCACACGAAGTCTAACGGAAAAATAATCAGACAAACAAGTTAACAGTTAGTCAGATTATTAATCTATATCTAGATATGAATCACTCATTACACAGAAAAACTGTTTGTGTACACAACTACAGCAATCACTGTCAAAGTTGAGGCAGGAAGTCAGTCTGTGGTGGATGTATTCTTTATTATGTTTTTATTTAACCAGGTAGCACTCATTGAGATTAAGAATCTCTTCTGCAAGAGAGACCTGGCCAAGACAGCAGCATTTAAACATACATTAAAGTTTCAGACGCCACAACATAAAACAAATGCAAAATAAATACATAGCTTAATATCATACAAAACACATTAAAGTCAAGTGTTTGAAGCCAATGTGAAAGTGAAAATATTCAGAAACACAGACAGCTCCCGATTGACTCTGCTTCTAGGTCTTTCATTAATGAGATATATCAGCTGGGTCATGATTTTATCATTCGCCTTAATTTACATTATAAGTCTGACTATATCCTGCATTTTTTATAAACCTGTATAATTGTCTGATTTCTTGATTTTTT
>CAKAOI010051483.1:0-11690 GCA_916701655.1 Sebastiscus albofasciatus | reverse complement strand
AGTTTGATCCATCCATCCTCTGAATGCTCTAGGTCTCTAGTCTGATCCATCCATCCTCTGAATGCTCTAGGTCTCTAGTCTGATCCATCCATCCTCTGAATGCTCTAGGTCTCTAGTCTGATCCATCCATCCTCTGAATGCTCTAGGTCTCTAGTCTGATCCATCCATCCTCTGAATGCTCTAGGTCTCTAGTCTGATCCATCCATCCTCTGAATGCTCTAGGTCTCTAGTTTGTGGCTGTAAAGTTTCATGAGGCTGTGATTATCCTAGAGGTCACCACAGGTCATTTTATACAGGGAGGTCAATGAAATGTCTCCTATGGGGACTAACATCATCACACATGAATACAGTTGGGCTCATTGGATCCACCAGAGTCTCAGCTTCACAGTGAGACCCAGTTTATGTCATTCAAGACTGTTTAGGGACCCCAGGATGCAGAAATATTCAAACACACCATTTTAGAATAGGAGACAATAACACATTTATACTGCATGTGATGATCATAAAGTGGGCATGTCTGTAAAGGGGAGACTCGTGGTACCCATAGAACCTATTTACATTCACATATCTGGAGGTCAGAGGTCAAGGGACCCCTTCGAAAATGGACATGCCAGTTTTTCCTCGCTAAAATTTAGCCCAACTTTGGAGAGTTATATAACCTCCTTCCTGACAAGCTAGTATGACCTGGTTTCCTTAGGTTTTATAGTTTCATATAACCTGCTCTCGCCTCTGAAAGAATCAATGAATTTTTATAAATTGAATAATAAATCAAATCATGATTCTGTAACAATAAGTGACAAAGATACTGCACGATAAAATATTAGTGATAAAATATGGTGTAAAGTTGACTGAACAGTGGTTTAGTGGCTTAGCCGTGGGCTGTATCTCATCCAAGGTCTGAGGACACAGCTCTTTAGTTATCGGTATAACATGTGGACAGAAAGAGAAGACAGTCTGTCTGACTGGACTCACCTGATGCTGCACTCGCCATGATGTGCTCTGCTGAAAACATCACTAATTCAACTGAAGACCAACTGCTGCATTTTAGGAACCTAAAAGGGAGAAGAATTCACATTTCAAGTCATAGTCAAGTCAGCACACTGACACACTGACAGCTGCTGTTGCCTGTTGGGCTGCAGTTTGACATGTTCTGATTGGAGCAGATTGTTTTATGCTAAATGCAGTACCTGTGAGGGTTTCTGATCAATATATGGACAAAGTATATATATATATATATATCTGTCATTGTTTTGTGTTGTTCATTGATTTACAATAATAAATATATACATACATTTGCTTAAATCAGCATATTTGTCCACTCCCATGTTGATAAGAGGATTAAATACTTGACAAATCTCCCTTTAAGGTTCATTTAGAACAGATAAAGAATTTGATTAATCGCGATTAACTATTTGAATTGATTGACAGCCCTAATATTTCTATTTGTTAGCATTTAATTTGAGTCTACTCAACTTTTTTTCTTGAAATAGTATGACTTTATTCTCATTAAATTACGACTTTTTTCTCTTAATATTATGACTTTATTCTCGTAATATTATGACTTTTTTTCTTGTAAACTTCTGAATTTATTCTCATTAAATTACGACTTTTTTCCCGTGAAGTTATTGCTTTTCTTCGTAATATTATGACTGTTTTTTCTTGAAATAGAATGACTTTATCCTCATTAAATTCTGAGTTTTTTTTCTTGTAATATTATGACTTTATTTTCATAATATTACGGCTTTGTTCCCGTAAAGTGATGACTTTTTTCTCATTAAATTACGACTATTTTCTCGTAATATTATGACTTTATTCTTGTAATATTAATACTTCTTTTTCTTGAAATATCATGATTTTATTCTCATTAAATTACGACTTTTTTCTCGTTAAGTTATGACTAGTCTTGTAATATTATGACTTTATTCTTGTAATATTATGACTTTATTCTTGTAATATTATGACTTTATTTTCATAATATTACGGCTTTGTTCCTGTAAAGTTATGACTTTATTCTCGTAATATTACAAAAATAAAGCCATCATATTACGACTTTGTTTTCTTGAAATGGTATGACTTTCTTCTCATTAAATTATGACTATTTTCTTGTAATATTGTAACTTTATTCTCGTGATATTACGACTTTTTTCTTGTAAACTTCTGACTGTATTCTCATAATATTATGACTTTTTTTTCTTGAAATAGTATGACTTTATCCTCATTAAATTATGATTATTTTCTCGTAATATTATGACTTTTTTCTTGAAATATTATGACTTTATTGTCATTAAATTACGACTTTTTTTCTAGTGAAGTTATGACTTTATTCTTGTAATATTATGACTTTATTCTCATTAAATTATGAGGGTTTTTTTCTTGTAATATTATGACTTTATTTTCATAACATTACGGCTTTGTTCCTGTAAAGTTATGACTTTATTCTCGTAATATTACGAGAATAAAGTCATAAAATTAGGACTTTTTTTTCTTGAAATATTATGACTTTATTCTCATTAAATTACGACTTTTTTCTCATAAAGTTATTACTTTATTCTTGTAATATTATGACTTTATTCTCATTAAATTATGATTATTATCTCGTAATATGATTTTATTCTCGCAATATCACAACGTTTTTTCTTGAAATAGTATGACTTTATCATCATTAAATTATGACTATTTTTCTCTTAGAGGGACTGTTTATAACTTTGTAAGCGTATAAATGTAGCAGGTTGGTGCGCGCTGTGTCAGTGAATGCAAGCAGGCAGCGGAGGAGAGGCTCCGGGTGCCGGTGTCTCCCTGCGGGCGCAGGAGGGTGAGCCAGGAGAAGCCAACACTAGGATCAGATCTAAATCATGTTCATGGAGAGACCTTGGTCTGGTCAGCTAACATTACTGCCAAGCAGCTGAAATATAGAGTGATATTGTGCTTTTAGCTGACGTGTGTCGCCTCACTGTGTTGAGTGATGCTCGTTCAGGTATATTTAGAGCGAGCAAGCGCGAGCCCCACGCTGACTTTCGCTGACTTAACGGCCACAGGTGTCGCTGTTAAGCAGCAATTCTGAAAGTTACAAATAGTCCCTTTAAAGTTATGACTTTATTCTTGAAATATTATGACTTTATTCTCATAATCTCAGATTATTTTTCCCCTCAATGTGGCCCTAATACTCCGTGGTACATATCAGCAATCAGTAACTAATGTCAAGTTTGTGAGTAACAGAACAAAATGAAACTTGTCTGTTTGTGTGCGCGCGCGTGCGTGCGTGTGTGTGTGTGTGTGTGTGTGTGTGTACTCGACCAAAGATAATCTGTGAGGGAAGATGCTCCACTCTGTAACACTATTGTACAACCAGAGTGTTTGTGGCATCTTTCTGTAGTTCCAACAGAGTGAGACCTCTTCTCTCTAATTTACACCGTCTTAGCATAACCGGTGTGTGTGTGTGTGTGTGTGTGTGTGTGTGTGTGTGTGTGCGCGCGTGTCGGTAAACTTGATGGATATAAAACATGCAGCCTTCTTTCAAAGTAATATAAAAGTCCGAATAGGCTCAATCTCCTGATGCCAGAGAGATGTTAGAGGTTGAACACATCAGCAGCTCTCGGTTCAGACACACAGATCATCTGACGGGCGGCGGCTGTTTCCTCCTCGAACACGAGGTCCGTTAACTCGGGTAAAAAAGTAAATCTACACTATTCCAACATAGATCTGTTACTGTTTTATCATCAGCTATATTAACAACCTATCAACATTACATGAATTACTTCTTTATCTAGTTTAGATCGAGTTCACTCACCTGATGCAACTTTTGCTGCGCTTCAAACAAACACAAACAACCGTCAAAGTGAAAGTGAAAGTAAAACCTGGTCGGAGCGGGGAGGGGGAGGGGGAGGGGGGCTTAAAGTACAAATACTGCTTTTTATACACAGTCCATGTACTGGAGGTGTAATTACTCTAAACACATGTTATATATTTACTGTTATCTGTTTATTAGACTATATCTACTGTTATATGTTTATTAGATTAGATTTGGTATTTTTACTGTTATATGTTTATTATACTGTATTTTTACTGTTATATGTTTATTATACTGTATTTTTACTGTTATATGTTTATTAGACTAGATGTTATATATTTACTGTTATATGTTTATTAGACTAGATGTTATATATTTTCTGTTATATGTTTATTAGACTAGATGTTATATATTTTCTGTTATATGTTTATTAGACTAGATGTTATATATTTTCTGTTATATGTTTATTAGACTAGATGTTATATATTTTCTGTTATATGTTTATTAGACTAGATGTCGTATATTTAAAATGTGTTATATTTATAAATTGTATGTCACAACTAAATGCTCAACTTCCTCTCCACAACCCTTACAAAAAAAGCAGTATACTTTAAGTTTGCTTTATGAAGTAACTTATATCAATGTACTAGAAGTATTGAAGTAGTACAACTACTTCAATACTTCTTGGGACTAAATTGGCAAACTTTTTAATTTATTTATAAAAGTATACTTCTAAGTATACTAAGAGTAGTAAACGTTGAGTACACAACCAGTTTACCTCCACGTTGTATTTTGTACTGCAACTGTACTATGGGCTACAAGTGAATATATAGGTATAGGTATACTGTTAGTTTACTAGTTATATACTTGTAGCCTACTTTTTAGTTTATGAAAGTACACTTTAAAGTATACTCTCAGTAAACTATTAGTTTAATAGTTTTTATACTGCAAGTATACGTGTAAGTTTTCTTTAAGTTAACTTATAGTACTTTACCAAATGTACTTTTCTGGATACTTTTCAGTCTTTTACAGACTGCCACGGACCGAGTCTGAGAATCACTGCTCTAAAGAAAAGGACACGTCTAAACTAACAGTTGAAACACTTATTATCTCTAATTCATAATGATAATAAAAGCACATTCCTAATATAATAATATCCAGATTGGCTGGTATATTACAGGCATTATTATGCAACAAATTTAACAAAATTTCACATTTCAAATGAATTCTAAATCATTAACAGAATAGAAGGCAAACTGTAATTTATTAAGAGAGTTAAAAAACAACAGATCTGCAGAAGAAGCTTCATTTCAATAGTTGATGTTAGAGCTCTACCTGCTGGACGAACCAATGAAAACACACAGAGGTGTCAAACCAGCTGATAGACTCTCTCCTCCTCCTCTGCTCCACATCCTGCACTTCTAATGGTTCGTGTTCACAGCCTCCGTCCTTTCCACGCTTCCCATTCATTGTCTATGTAAGCAGCCGTGCAGCAATGCATTCTGGCAGCGTGGCGGCGTGATTGGAGAGGCGTGGCGTCACGTCGCCCGCTCCTCATTTGCATAAAGTTGAGGTCTCGGCTACTTTACACGAATCTCGTGCGTCCGACGCGACTTGCGCTTCTGAAAACTCCTGAGAAACTTAGAAACTAAACGTTGTTGATCTAAAATAAAGACAGATTCAGCTACACGGTTTATTTCTCACGTTAAATGTTTTCAGAAACACGGGTTCGGCTGAGCTGTGTGTTAAAACCTTTAAAACCTCCGTAAAATACTGTGCTGGTCTTTATTCTGAATAGTCTCTAAAAGACGAGGCCTTAACGCCACTGAAACATCACTCAGGGTGGATTTAGTCCAAACAATGTTTGACAACAATTTCAATATTTTAGTGACAACATCAACGCAGGAGAAATTGTATTTTCTATATTGAATGTACATACTTGACTTTGGATACTTTCTTGTTCTCTTATTTACATTGTTATTGATCTTATTTGTTATTATCTACTTGATCATATTTCATTATAATAATAAAACTACTCCATTTGGAGTCAAAATTATACCATTTAGCTGTTTTTTATTGATGTTATACTGAGCTCAATGGTAGAGTGTGATGATGCTCAATGGTAGAGTGTGATGATGCTCAATGGTAGAGTGTGATGATGCTCAATGGTAGAGTGTGATGATGCTCAATGGTAGAATGTGATGATGCTCAATGGTAGAATGTGATGATGCTCAATGGCAGAGTGTGATGGTTAAAGGCTCCATTGTGTGCCCGTAGCCTCCTGTAGTGGATATCAGGAGGATTTTAGAGCCAGATTCCCTTTCAAGAGGTAGAAAACCCATCTGACACACTTGGAGGTATCCCAGTGTCCAGATGGAGAGTCCTCCTGGTCCTATCCGGACTAAAACCTTTATAGAATCTATGTGCTTTGTGTTATTTATATCTGCTGTGGCTCAGTTGTAGTCGAGGAGCTGCTGACTGGATTCAGTGGTAGGATAAGGCAGAATAACAGTCACAATGATACTGATGTTACTGACTCTGGGGATGAATTCTCTGAGGTCTTACCTATCCAAAGAGGTCAAGATCATGCAGATAGACCTGCTAGTTGTGGAGATATTACAGATTTATCCAGGAGAACCACTCCTTCCAGCACCCTAGAGGGCTTCACAGGTTAAATAATGATAGTTTCTGGTAAAAACAAATTGTCACTGGGCTCTGAAGTCACTCTGTAACCTCCCGTCCTGTGAAACAGAAACATGAGTTATTGTAGTATGTCTTACATACTGTACAATTACACTGATCACTTGCACAGGATATATTGGCTTATGTCTGTCTGTCTGTCATCATTTTCCAGACTTTTCTATCCCACCATCTTCGACATGGCGTGTAGAATACTTCCAGACTGGACCAGCAGAGGACCCACCATCCACACTTCAGGTCAAGGTAGGACTGGACTGTTTATGGAGGAGCTGCTTATTTACTCCCCTGCTGAGGACTTTTGATGTTAACAGAGTTCATCATCATATAATCACATTTGAGTTCTGTTCACATTTTACGTTTGTCTCTTGACCTCTTCAGGAACATAAAAGTACAAGTTGATTAGTCTGTAAACATCTGACATTGGCTCATTGGTCATAATTCTCACTATAAGAATCACGCTGCACATTCATTCATTCAACCTTTATTTCAATCTTGAGGAATCATCGAGGGCGTGCCCTCATTTTCAAAGACGTCAAAAGTGCAATAAAACAGAATAAATACACACACAAGAACATAATTAACGAATCACAAGAAGCAATCAACCAGACAACAATAGAACAATGTTAAAAACAGTTACATTAAATGAAATACAATACAAATAAAAATGCTAAAATGGGTCACAAAATGTACTTGGGCTCACCCCTTATGTTTCTAATCGCTTTTACATTTACATTTAATTTATGTTTCACAAAACAAATATCGTAGTTGGGCTGTGTCAGTACTGAAACGTTCTTCTCATTGAGTAGGTAGTTGTTTAGCAACTAAAAAGGCTTTTGAAGCAGTTATTTTAAAAAAGGAATAATCTTTTTCATGTGAACAAAGGTTACTTTAAAGGTTGTTTCATAAATTAGTATGGTTGAATTTGTGCTGATTCAAAGACTGAATGACTTAAAAAGAGCTCAGTTGTTTTATATAATGAAGAGGTCTTTGTATCCCTGGAGCAGAAGGGGAATAAATAACAGCAAAAAATAAAGAAACAAAAACATCGGTGTCAGCTATCGGCCCAGAGTTTTGCAATCGGTGCATCCCTAAAAAAATGGCACAATCAGCAATGCTCCATTCTTACTACAAAAGATTCTTACCTGCATGTTCTCAAATATAATTAACTTAACCAGTCGGTTGTTTAACACTCCCAAACAACCGATCTAAACGACATCGGAGCCTCTCTGATTTTGTGTTCTCGTGAACTTGTGAAACGTCATCAGTCGCCGCCAAAATACTGTCCTGAATTTAACGTTTGACATTCGTCCCTTCACCTCTTCAGGGACATAAAAATACATGTTGATTAGTCTGTAAGCATTTGACAGATTGGCCATAATTCCCATTATAAGAATTATGGTGCTCAATTATGGTCAATAAGAAAAAAAGTATGGCATCAGTCAACAGTCAAAGTACTGTCCTGAATTTAACATTTGCATTCATCCAAATATGGTCCAAATGGTCCAAACGCCCTCCCGTCTTGCTTCGTCCATTTTATCGAGGATGCTTTTTGCGGTAGTCAAATATCCCAGCATGCATTTTGTATATCAACCAACAGCAGTGACGGAGGACGTGAACCAAACTCACACATGCAATTTATCATTTTTGTACTCCAGTTGTTGTTGTTATTGTCACCAGATTTACTTTTTAGGATTTTGTTTTAGGCAAGAAATGAACTGTTATATTATATATTGTTCATTCAATACTTCTTGGGACTGAATTGGCCCACTTTTTAGTCTATAAAAGTATATACATTTAAGTGTACTTTAAGGGTAAGAATAGTACACTTTGAGCACACAACTAGTTTACATCTAAGTTGTATTTTGTACTGCAACTATTCTATGAAGTGAACAATGCTACAAGTGAGCTTAGAGGTATACTGTTAGTTTACCAGTTATATACTTGTAGCCCACTTTTTAGTTTATGAAAGTACACTTTAAAGTATAATCTCAGTAAACTACTAGTTTAATAGTATTAACTGCAAGTATACTAGTAAGTTTTCTTTAACTTATAGTAGTTAGCTAATGACTTATGCTTTACATAAAGACACTTTATCTATTTGACTTGATATTTTGTGATGAGATAAAAAAAGAAATATATATATACATATATATATATATATATATATGTATCGTTTTTCTCACAAGCCTCCACAGGCCTCGGAGAACGCAAAAACGTAGAAAATCCTTGAAGATTTTAAGTAAATTAATATCAAAACATACATTTACAAACTCCCACATCCTCTAATAATGTAGGCTACTCTATCAAAAAGTAAGCATAAGCCAACTATACTTTACTTAATAAATATACCTTTTTGTATACTTGTCAGTAGAAAACAAGTATACTTAGACATTCTGTATACTTGTCGGTATAAGCTAAGTATACGTAGGTATAATTTTGTTAAGTATATCTCTGATAAGTACATATAAAGTAAACTGAAAGCATACTCTCTTATTTTAGGTTTTGAAGAAGTATACTAAACGCATACTTGAATAAACTTCTGGTTTGTAAGGGTCTCTGTCGACAGTCGGAGGGGTGTGAAGCATCATTAGAGGACGGTGCATTTGTTGTCGCATTTCACTTTTAAATCACGCATTGTTTTCTCCATTTCATTGAGTTGTTTATCTTTTTCTCTGAGCTCTTCTTTGAGCTTGGTTTCTTTGTGACTTGCGAGATCACCGAACAGTTTATACTCTTTATTGTACTCTTGTTTCAGTGCCTCCTTTTGTTCTGTATGCTCTTTCATCAGCCCTGCAAAGTTCCTGTCGTATTTCTGTTTGAACTCATTGACTTCCTCGGCTTGCTTTCTCGCCTCCTCTTCGTATTTCTTCTTCATGTCGTCCATTATTTTCTGATATTTTTCCTCCACCTCTTTTCTTCCCTTTTCCTCCTGTTCTCTCCTGTTTTGTTCTTCATTTTCCAGTTTGTTTTCGTGATCTTCTCTCTCCTGCTCATATTCTTTCTGGAGCTCTTTGAGTCTTATTTTGTCCTGCTTCCGTCTGTTTTCCTTTTCTCTGTTACGTGTCTCCCAGTACTCTTTTTGTTCCTTCTCATGGACCTCCTTTTGCTTTCTCATCTCTCCTCTTCTCCGCTCCAGCTCAGCTCTCTTTTCTTCATCCGATGCAGAATTAATTTTTATTTTATCCAGCAAAACTTGGCACTCCTGCTGTTTCAATTCGTCCTGTTTTATCCTCATTTGATCTTCTTCTTTCCTCTCTTTTTTCCCTATGTTTATCTTCTCACGCTCGCTGTGGATTTTTTCCTTCATTTCTTCGAGCTTCCTGACTCTCA
Source organism: Sebastiscus albofasciatus (assembly GCA_916701655.1). NCBI lineage: Eukaryota > Metazoa > Chordata > Actinopteri > Perciformes > Sebastidae > Sebastiscus > Sebastiscus albofasciatus. The sequence goes on along the minus strand of CAKAOI010051483.1, from coordinate 1,873 downwards.
GCTCTCTCCTCCGTTCAGTTTCTGCTCTCTGCTCTTCCATTCTTTTTTCCATCTCTCTCATTTTATCTTCACGTTGTCTCTCCAGCTCCTCTCGCTCGCTCTGCATCACTTCTGCCATGTTTTTCAGGATCTTCTGTAATTCCTTCTGTATCGCTGCTTCCGCCTCTCGGAGCATCTTGTTGGTGTAGCAGTCGCCTCCATTTTCCTCCACCATGTTTTCGATCTTGTTTATCAGCTCATTTACTTGCACATGGTTTTGTCTGTCGTAGTTATTGAACACATGGTATCTTCCTCCACAGTCATTGATCAGATTCTTGAAGGAGTCGTCACATTTTTCTTGGATGTACTCCTCAATCGACTGCTCCTCGTGCTCCAGGTCATCTCCTCTTGTGAAAAGAATGATGGTGAACTTTTCTGAATTCGTCCCAAAGACTGTCTTGATGAGTTTTAATGTCTCCTTCTCCTCTTGCGTGAGTCTGCCGATGTTTAACACCAGCAGGAAGACATGTGGTCCTGGAGCCAGAAGAGTGATGCATTTTACCATCTCCTCTTGAACCTCTTCATTGGACAAGGTTGTGTCAAACAGACCAGGAGTGTCGACCACAACGACAGGACGACCGGCCACTTCACTCTCTGCTTTCTGACAGTGTTTGGTGACGGATGTTTGGCTTAATTTGGCTTCAAACGCCTTTCTTCCTAGAATGGTGTTTCCTGTAGAGCTCTTTCCACAGCCAGTCTTCCCTATCAGCACAATCTTGAGACACTCTGGGCTCTGCTCCTCATCACCACCTGTGAAATAAGAAGATCTGGAGTTACCTTAAATGTTGACTGGTACTACAGTACAGGCTCAAGAGCCTGCCCTTACGAGAAAGTAGTTATAAGTATACTTAAGTAAAGTTCAAGTATATATTTCCCAAGTATACTTTATGCTGCAAGTATATTAATATCAATGTAGTAGTATACGTTTAAGTGTACTACATTAATACTTCTTGGGACTAAATTGGCTCGCTTTTTAGTTTATAAAAGTATACTTTTAATAATATGAATATGAATAGTAAATTTGAGTACACAACTAGTTTACACCCAAGTTTTATTTTGTAATGCAACTATACCATAAGTATACTGATAGTTTAGTAGTTTTATTCTTGTAGCCCACTTTTTAGTTTATGAAAGTGCACGTTAAAGTATACTCTCAGTACAGTTTAAGAGTCTTTATACTGCAAGTATACGTGTATATACTTGTATATACTTGTAGCCCACTTTATAGTTTGTGAAAATACACTTTGAAGTATACTCTCAGTACAGTTTAAGAGTTTTTATACTACAAGTATAATGGTCGCCCACTGGAGTGCGACTCAAGAATACTTAATTATACTTAAGTATATCTTGATCAAAACATTAAGTACAAGTATAAGCCAAATATACTTAGACTTTTCTGTATACTTGTCAGTATGAGCCAAGTATACTTAAGTATACTTTTGTTAAGTATATCTGTGATGGGTACATACAAAGTAAACTGAAAGTATACTCTTTTAAGTTTAAAAGAAGTATAGTAATAGCACACTTGAATAAACTTCCTTTTGTTAAGGGTGGTATAGAACATGGTTCATAACAGAGTTGTATATCAATGAAATCCTACTTACGGCTAACCGTGGTCTTCTGGTTGTCAACTTCAGCCTGTAGTGTGGTGTTGTTTTTCTCTTTTTTGGCGTTTGTAAATGTTTCTGTTGTATAGCAGCGTGGTCGACCCTTTAATGGCTTCATCTTGTCCACACCTTCCAACAGCTCTGGGATCTGCTGCTGCTCCTTGATGTTGAGAACAACATATCTTCCTCCACAGCTCTGACAGAGATCCTGGATGTCCTTGTTTTCC
>CAKAOI010051482.1:15695-33156 GCA_916701655.1 Sebastiscus albofasciatus | reverse complement strand
TTCAGCTGCTTGGCAGTAATGTTAGCTGACCAGACCGAGGTCTCTCCATCAATCACTGCTGATCCTAGTGGTGGCTTCTCCGGAGGGAACGGGGGAGACGCCGGAGTTTTGGTGGGAGACGATAACGTTTCTCTCTGCGGAGCCCCGTCACTTCAGGAGACACGGGAAACCTCTGCTGGTCTGGAGGAGCTGCAGCAGTTATTTCTGACCAAACGTCCACTGAACATTCACTAGATATTCTCAGAGCTACACTAACTCTGCTGCAGGGTGGAGTGAGCAGCATGCACGGGAGAGGAGGAGAGAGAGAGAGAAGGAGCGCGGTGTGTGAGTGAAGGCAGGCAGAGGAGCAGAGGAGCAGAGGCTCAAGTTTATGACTGCCAGCCACATGATCAGATGTCCCCCATCGGACGCAGTGAATGCTGGATGTCTGGACATATTATCTGCAGAAGATCAGAAATGCATCAAAGATTCTTTCCCAGCTGTGTTACAAGAGAAGAGATAAGGTGTGATGTGGCAGGTTGACGAGCACTGCTGTATTTCTATATATGTATCTATCGTATACATGTATGTATAGTGAATACGTACATGTAACCAAAGTAAGTGCTGAAATCTGGGGACATGGTGGCGATGCTGCAGCGAGGTTAGTGCACGAAACACAAGCAGACAGTTCTTTAGCCAGATGTTGAAACTGAAAGTGAGTGTACCTGAAATGGAGGATTGCTTTACATCCATCCATACATGTACATGCACACACACACACACACACACACACACACACACACACACACACACACACACACACACACACACACACACACACACTAGCTAATGAGCCAAACAAATTGTCACACAAACACACCTCTTCTGACAGAGAGCCAATGTGAGCTGAAGAGAAACAATGGGTCATTGTTGGCCTTGTTCTGCGCTCCGATCCACTGACCAGGCATCGCTCTGCCGGCTGCTGCTGAGGCTCATTTATTCTGGACAGAACAGAAAGCACAACCACTCAGGGAAGGAAGAAGAATAAACTAAACACAAAGAGGCAACGTGAAGATTAAAAACCAGTGCTGAGGGCCCTCACTGTGGAGTAACAACACATCTGCATTAACAAGACAACATCTGACTAAATTAGCATTCATAAATCATGTTGCGTTCCATATGGGAATGCTGATATGCCTCTCTCTCGTCCCCGTGGTGCGCTCGGTAATGAATGTGGAGGAAATATTGAGAGTCCTTGCAACGAATGCCAAAGCAGCTCAACGAGGCTCTGCACAGCTCGTCGTTCTCTGAGGACGCTCATGTAGCTCCCCAGGTTGAGAATTATATGGAACACGATACGCAGCCAGTTCCACTTCCTGTGAACACATCCTTTCGGAGGAGAAGCGTTAAAATAGAGCGACCTCTGTCACTGTAGGCACCAATCAAGATCACCCAAGTCACTCAGTCGATGCCAGCTGTCGGTACAAACAAGCACCATATATGTGCACATATGAGTGGGAGTGAGAGGAGTCATTATGTAAGTCTAAGTGTCGTCAACAGACATAGCTTCGCCATTTGAGTGACAATGATTTCTCCTACTTGTTTCTATTTTAATGAGGAGGCAGCAGGCGAACACGGGAGGGAAAGCAGCCCGGTCGATGCACAGCTGTCTGTCGAGAGACGGCCATTAATACATCCAACGGTGCACTTCTCTGTGGAGTCTGTGCAGGTAAATATGCGGGTATATTTGCAGGTATGTGCCCAGCTGGTAATAAGTTGAAATGAAGCTGTCTTCAAAGTGTTTTAGCATTAATGGTGGCTTATAAAAAAGGAGGAATTGAACCGCCGTCAGAAGAGAGTTTGTGAGATGCGGCTGCTTCAACAGCGTGATCACAGCTCGTACATCACATCGTTGTTTACCAGCGACACCTGGCCTGCAGGCTCCCGCTCCGTTCACCTTCAATTAAATCTGATCCATCCAAAGTTTTCTTTGTGTGTGTGTTCTCAAACTTCATAACCACTAAGAATACCTTCTGAAATTCATTAAATGGAAAGTGAGCCCCATCTCTGCCGCTCAGTGTGTCAAGTCATCAGTGCTATCACACACACTATGTGTGAGGTGGTAGCACAGGCCTGATTTAAATGTCATCAGACACCCGTACGTCATCTGGATCTGCCATCGCTTCGTCATTCGCCACCCGGGAGGCTAATTTAGCAGAGGTGGTGATGTGGCCTCTGCAAGCATTACATTAAAGTTTTGCCAGGGAATGTTTCATTATGGCACAACTTTAACTGCCACACACTCTGTCAAATGTGCTTCTGCTTACCAAGCGACGCTCGATAATTAAAGGCAATCACAGGAATCTGTGCTTTCTTGCAGCTTCAGCATTAAAGGGACTGTTTGTAACTTCTTACAGTCTTATAAATCATTGCGGGTCGGTGTCCCATGCACGTTCGCGTGTGGCTACGCTGTTCCAACACAAACCACACGGAAGCACCAAAACCGCAAAGTTGTATCTAGTGAAGCCCGTCTGTTAGACAGTGTTAACTCTTCCTGCTCCAGCCTCCCGACCGCTGCCAGAAGACACAGAGGAGACCGTAGCTTTGGTCTCCAGGGCCGGAGTCTCTGCTCCTCTGCCTGCCTTCACACACCGCACTCGTTCTCACTCGCTCTCTCGCTCCACCTCTCACGTGCATGAACGCACACTACACACTAGGGATGCACCGATACCACTTTTTTTCAGACTACATTTGGTAGCTAATTTAGCAGAGGTGGTGATGTGGCCTCTGCAAGCATTACATTAAAGTTTTGCCAGGGAATGTTTCATTATGGCACAACTTTAACTGCCACACACTCTGTCAAATGTGCTTCTGCTTACCAAGCGACGCTCGATAATTAAAGGCAATCACAGGAATCTGTGCTTTCTTGCAGCTTCAGCATTAAAGGGACTGTTTGTAACTTCTTACAGTCTTATAAATCATTGCGGGTCGGTGTCCCATGCACGTTCGCGTGTGGCTACGCTGTTCCAACACAAACCACACGGAAGCACCAAAACCGCAAAGTTGTATCTAGTGAAGCCCGTCTGTTAGACAGTGTTAACTCTTCCTGCTCCAGCCTCCCAACCGCTGCCAGAAGACACAGAGGAGACCGTAGCTTTGGCCACTTTTTTTCAGACTACATTTGGTACTTACATCTGGGTTCTCTCCGATACCGAGTACCGATACGAGTACTTCTCTGTGCCAAAAGAGCCTGGTTAACAGCCAGCTGGAGGGTGTGAGCGACACACGGCAGGCTGGGGAGTCCCGCATACGAGGCGGTGCGCCGCCACCGGCTCTAGGTCGTCTTGGAAAGGCTCGGGGGGAAGGTGCTTCCCGGGGCGGTGGACAAAGTGTCACCGGGGCGGACTGTCCTCAGTGCACCCCAACCACGGCGTGCCCCCAGGGCGGGATCGGCCCACGTAAAAGGCGCCAGGGGTCTGCGACGATGTCTGCAACCCACCTGACCCGTCTTGAAACACGGACCAAGGAGTCTGGTATCGGTGCATCCCTACTCCACCCTGCAGAAGAGTTAGTTTAGCTCTGAGAATATCTAGTGAATGTTCAGTGGACGTTTGGTCAGAAATAACTGCTGCAGCTCCTCCAGACCAGCAGAGGTTTCCCGTGTCTCGTGAAGTGACGGGGCTCCGCAGAGAGAAACGTTATCGTCTCCCACCAAAACTCCGGCGTCTCCCCCGTTCCCTCCGGCCGAGGCGGGAAAAGCCCCCACTAGGATCAGCAGTGATTGATGGAGAGACCTTGGTCTGGTCAGCTAACATTACTGCCAAGCAGCTGAACTCTAGAGTGATGCTGTGCTTTTAGCTGACGTGCGTCTCCTCACTGTGTTGAGTGACTTTAGTTGACTTAACAGCCAGAGGTGTCGCTGTTAACAAGACATTTCTGATTCTTACATAGAGTCCCTTTAAGTGTACGCTATGTCTGTGGCCTATTACAAATTAACCCTTTCTGTCCCGATGTTCAGACACGATGGAAGAAAAATGTGGAGCCGGTCAGAAAGAGCTCGCCTGGACCGGCAGAACAGCTCTCTTCTGTCTCCTTTGTCTTGGTGGTGATCTGTATTCTGGAGAGACACTCTGCTGCTGAAGTGCATCTCATGCAAATGAGCATGTAAGACATCACTGGTGTCGCCGTGGTGCATTCTTTTCCTGGAAAATGCAATCAAAAGTAGCCTTGGACTGTATTCCTATTCATTTAGTCTGCTTCGCTGCTTTTTTTCATTAGCAGCACGCAGCCTTTTGTTGCTTCATTCCCCCAGTTCTCGTCTCTGTTTTCCTACACACACTGTGCATGAGTACATGAAGCAGGGCCACACAGACGGGCACGTCAAACTTCAAACTCAGCTCACAGGAAAGGAGTTCTTTTCTGCACATATTTCTTTCAAACTGTGCAAATAAAAATGACCGAAGCTCTGTAACAGCCACGATCGGAGAGATGTGTACCAGCAATAAATCCAATTTTAACAGGTTAACAGTTATTTCTGCAGTATTATTAAGTCATTACCATAATCTGATGCAATAAAATAGATGAGGCCAACCAATTTGGCAAGAAATCTTCTTGATTGCTGTACAGCAGTGAAGGTATGAAGGCTGTTTTACGGTACAAGATAGAATTCTTTTTCTTTGTAAGTAAAAATGATTAACCTCAATTCAAACTGGAGAAACAATAAATGCTACCACATCATCCTCTTAACACAGGGGTCAGCAACCTTTACTATGAAAAAAGCCATTACAGGCAAATAAAAAGAAATCTGTGTGGAGCCGCAAAACATTCACTCATCGTGATGAAGGTAACAGTTTATAGTCTATATAGTATATCAGTCTGATGCAGTGAGGGCCAAAGAGACGATGTACTACGGAGTATTAGGGCCACATTGAGGGAAAACACATCTGAGATTTACAGAATAAAGTCATAACTTAACGAGAAAACAAGTCGTGATATCACGAGAATAAACTCAGAACTTTACGAGAAAAATTTCTCATAATATTATGACTTTATTCTCGTAATATTACGACTTTTTTTCCCCTCAATGTGGCCCTAATACTCCGTCGTACCGTCGTACCATAGACCTACAACAATGATAAATAAAAATGTAAACAAAAGACAGTTATTTATTTCCATTTTTAGCCACTGGAGAGGAGCTGAAGAGACGCAGGCTGCTGACCGCTGGTCTTAACAGTAGATCTTAGGCTGTCACTTCCCACCAATTTGTTTTTTGAACACTTGAACAGGTGAATCGGTCTCTCCGGGAGGGTCAATGTCAGTGCTGATAGTTTACATCCCTCTAACCTCAGACCATCAGGTGTAAAAGCACAACCTCCTGCCTGCCCTCACCTGTCATGAGAGAGGACTCAGGACTCAGCCGGTGGTTGCCTCAAGGTTTCAGTCTAAATCCATCAGATGAGCTCCTCCGTAAAGCAGACAGGGGATGAATCCATATAGCTTTACATGTAGGCTTGATTTATGCCTCTGTTCTGGCTAAAAGAGTCAAAGCAGCGACACAAAGAGATTCACAAAGACAAAAGGGTGTGTTGAGCCACCGCTGTAGATAAATGCAACCAGTGAATTATGGTGATGAAAATGTTGATTCAGAGACGTCGTCACCGGATCGGAGCTCTGCTCACAGGGACATTCACAAAGTCACTGCAGTGTTTCCCTTTCATTACTTTTAATTTAAGACGACGTGGCAAATATGTTTTGTTCTCCTCAGAAAACCCGATACCTTCGCTGCTTTAACTTGAATGTGTTTTAGAGTGTCTTTAATTAGCACACTAGCATCAGAATAAGTGACTCATAAGTGAAATCTCAGACGCTGTTTAGCAAACCAAGCCCACAAATCAAAGGTACTCTCACAGCTTTATTTGACAGATATGTAGGAAGTTCCTCGCTGTGTATTGTGAGCCCATCCTGACCTCTTCCATGTCAACAAGAAGAAGAGACACCCGTGTTATTTACAATAAGAGAAATGAGGAGTATTTGTCTCATGTACAAAGCGAGTGAAGTCTGAAATAGAAAATGCACTAAATTGCGGCAGCGATGAGGGAGAACATAATTAAAACTAAATTATCATTCTGAAATTGAAAAAGCAGCGTCTTGAAGCGAAACTCCACCTCGGATTAAGAGCTCTTATTTCATTATTGGACCGTCTAGCTCAGGGGTCAGCAACCTTAACTATCATGTACCAGACGCCGCTTTGTTTCATGTACGTTTCAGAACAACAGCTCGTATATCCACCGTCCTCACGCTTCCTGTTTCCCTTTTTGAATGATGAACACAGACTAGCGCCGCCTGCTGGTGTGGAGAGCTATTTCATCTCACGCAGGAGCAGAACGTACGTGGTAGTCGGCCGTCGGCTGTAGTCTTTCCCGGTGTGTTCAAATGCAACTCTTTGGCCAAGACGAAGGCGACGAAGGCGACGTGAGGCGACACAACTGGTGGCCTTCGTCGCCGCTAGTTCTTTGATGTCAGCTTGGTGCGTCTGGGCCTTTCAACTCCTAACTGTTGCCGCGGACGGGTTTACATTGTAGTTAATGGTACGCCTGGTGTCTCGTACCGACGCTGAAGGGCGCCTTGTGCGGCGGTATTAAACACCGACAGCCGTGACAAAGCGTCTGTATTTGACGCCCTGGGAATGAAAACGGGCTGGAAACTCCATGAAAACACCTGAATCCACAAGCTGCTTCTCTACATACCAACACAAATCTGTAGAGAATAGTGAGTACTGAGGAAATCAGTGTGGAAAGCAACATTAACAGATAATCCTCATTAAGCCTAATGAGAACCAGAACATTACCCAGGAGTATTAGCTCTTGTTTAGTCATTTTTAAAGGACCTATTCATCCTAACTTGGCAGTGAATGAAGCAGGTGAGATTGATTCAGTCTCGTTCATGTGTGCGACAGAAATGAGTGAAATAGAAATGAGTATTCCTCTCTTGTTGGCTTTTTACTAAACTAGCTCTTGTTTCATTATTTCCCTTTTACACCTACGAGAACACACACACATATTCAGGGATTGAAATGCAAATTGTTTTTGGGAATTAAATCATAAATTGTTGGTTGGGAATGAAATCATAGCACATCCCCGAGGTAAGGTAAAACAAGCCGAGTTGTTGTTGTTGTTTTTTTAGAGAGGAAACCGAGCTCAGATAATGAGCTTTCTGTGTCTTCTATTTACCAACTAATTCAAATACCACCCACACAGCCTTTAGCGCTGACATCCTGATAAAATGTGGTATTCTAAATATGCATCAGCTTTAGAGGAGAAGAAGGAAAGAGATGAGTAACGTGCACAGTGCCAGTGAAGAGTGCCAAAAAGGCTCTCTCCCTGTGATGGCCTTTAGCTTCCAGATCGGTCTGATATCTGCCGAGCTACAGGCCACCATGAGGTAATATCTGCAGAGACAATGAGCTGTAGTGATGCTGTTCATGCACAGGGAAAAGGATAGGGGGGACTTGAAAGGACCAAAGATGTGTTTCGAAAATCAGCGACTGAAATTGTTCTTTGGAGAGGGTCATCTATGATGAGCTGTAAGCTATCAGCACTCACTTCCCTTTGCACTGCCTCCCTCACATACACACACTGGAGCCATTTTCCTCCACAGAAAGATGCTGGGAGGAAAATAGAGCCAGACAAAAAGAAAGTGCATTTAGATCTCAAAAATGAGGAGCACCTTACTATTGACACGATGGCCAGGTAGCAGAGATACAGCTGCTGCTGCTGGGATGGGAGAGCCAAGGAGCTCATCTCAATGGCTGCTGGGACTACGATCAATATGTGTCTGCTTCACGAGCATCACCCTGAGAGCACCGGGCTGGTACCAATACGAACATTAGGAGAGCGTTCAGTAAACGGTGGCCGGCTGTCGCTCGCTGGCTTTCAAGTTTCAGAGGGGAACTTCCTGCAGCTCTGAGAGCAGGCTAAACTCTGGCATTCAGCTGCGAACAAACAGAATATGAATAGTAATTATACTTTAAGCAAACTCTTACATTGTTTATGCTAGTTTATATTATCACGCTGTGATTTGAAACCGTCATTTCAGAGGTGATTACTGGCTGGTATCCCTGGATGAGAACAGCCAACGTGTCTGACTTTAACTGCTGTTAAATATTCTTGTGACAAAATAGAGATAATGATAGAGACGTATGTAACACAGCATTATTATGATGATGATGTAGCACACGGGCTCATATTAATGCAGCCGAGAACTAAATGCAAATTAGATTAGAAATTAGAACTTAAAGGGACTGTTTGTAACTTTCTACACGTAGAAATCATTGCGGGTTGATGTCCCGTGCACTGGTACGTGTCGCTGTACTCTGCTCCTCTGCTCCTCTGCTTGCCTTCACTCACACACCGCGCTCTTTCTCTCTCTCTCTCTCCTCCTCTCCCGTGCATGCTGCTCACTCCACCCTGCAGCAGAGTTAGTGTAGCTCTGAGAATATCTAGTGAATGTTCAGTGGACGTTTGGTCAGAAATAACTGCTGCAGCTCCTCCAGACCAGCAGAGGTTTCCCGTGTCTCGTGAAGTGACGGGGCTCCGCGGAGAGAAACGTTATCGTCTCCCACCAAAACTCCGGCGTCTCCCCCGTTCCCTCCGGAGAAGCCCCCACTAGGATCAGCAGTGATTGATGGAGAGACCTTGGTCTGATCAGCTAACATTACTGCCAAGCAGCTGAACTCTAGAGTGATGCTGTGCTTTTAGCTGACGTGTGTCTCCTCACTGTGTTGATGCTCCTTCATGTCTATGTAGAGCAGCACAAGGCCAGCAACAGGACGCTGACTTTAGTTGACTTAACGGACACAGGTTCTTACATAGAGTCCCTTTGATTAACCCTTTTCGAAGGTGCACAAAGTGGTATTGTCATCAGAAAATAGGATCCATTTTGGGGTGAAAAAGAAGGACGAGGATGTTGGTAAGACAATCTAACACTGTGTGGTGACTTATATTACTTATTATCACCTGCCTATACCCTGCACACGTCTCGTTTTCTTTTTTCACACCCTGAGTGAATCAGTAATATTTTGCTGGCAGCATCATGATGAAATCATACATCACATCTGTGAACAAGTTGCCGCCTGCTGCGCTCGCTCTCTCTTGTCTCCTTCTCCAAAATCTGTCACCACATGCACGCCGTGTTCCAGTATATTAACATGAAGGACTGACTAGTAACTTCTGTTATTATTTGACACTGTATAAGAATAAATTGAATTGAATTGAAAGCTTTTGAGCACAGCACATTTCTCAAGCATCAACTCCCACCACACCCCACCCGTACCCCCACCACCACCACCACCACCCACCCACCGCCCTTGGCGTGCAGCCTCTGGGCTTACCCGTTGCTCTGCAGAGGTGTGAGTAACATCCAAAACTATATTGATGGCTGTAATCTCTCTCACCCATCGCCCTCAATAAAGCCTAGCAGCCCTGACGTCCCCACGGTTGAGCAATTACAACGAGGCCATAAACTGTGTGATTCTGCAGGGTAGAAGTAACATGTGATTCTTTCCTTTCTCCAAAGAGATAACTCTTTTATATACCACGTCCGTGTGCACACTGTTCACTATAATTAGAGCATTGTTCCCGGCCCTGAGGATGAAATTGAAGAAGTTCATGGTGCTGTAATTACTGCATTCAAAATGCCAAATATACTGCAGGTCGTGCTCACACTGAGAGGAAAGTCCACCTGAATTACAGGACATGATGAGATGGAGAGGATAAGGCAGAGGGGTACAATGAGTAAGAATAGTAACATAATTCAATATGTTTCATATCTAAATACCATCATGAATCTGTGGCTGTTTGAGGCCCCCAGGCAGTCTATCTAACATTAAAGTCTGCCCCCAGTGTTTCTTCCTGTGAACCAGAGTGTGTTTCACTCGTGTTTCTGACCGTGGGCAGCCGTGACTTGAGTGTGTGATGCAACTATATCATGGCAGTTGTTTCGCTCAGGACCACGGAGGCACAGTGTCCAAGTTGTTTGTATGAGAGCAATACCACAGGCCAAGCATTCAGGCATGTTTTCAATGGGTACTGTACCTAAAATGTAGGTATTTGATATATTTCAATGTTACTGTATCATACAATTCCTATACACGTGGAATACATTTTGACCAACAGAATTAAAGGGACTCTATGTAAGAATCAGAAATGTCTTGTTAACAGCTTCTCCTGTGTCCGTTAAGTCAACTAAAGTCAGCGTCCTGTTGCTGGCCTTGTGCTCGCTCTACATAGACATGAAGGAGCATCACTCAACACAGTGAGGAGACACACGTCAGCTAAAAGCACAGCATCACTCTAGAGTTCAGCTGCTTGGCAGTAATGTTAGCTGACCAGACCAAGGTCTGATCCTGTGTTTTCCTGCTTCAGCCTCCTGACTTCTGCAGCGTGTAGTGTGTGTGCATGCACGTGAGAGGTGGAGCGAGTGAGAAGGAGCGCGGTGTGTGAGTGAATGCAGGCAGAGCAGCAGAGACTCCGGCCCTGGAGACCAAAGCTACGGTCTCCCCTGTGTCTTCTGGCCACGGTCGGGAGGCTGAAGCAGGAGGAGTTAACACTGTTTAACAGACGGGCTTCACTAGATACAACTTTGCGGTTTTGGTGCTTCTGTGTAGTACGCAAGCACGCATGGGACTCCGACCCGATTTATACGTGTAAGAAGTTACAAACAGTCCCTTCAACTGATGGCCATGAATGACGACTCAAAGTCAGCAAGGAAACAGGGAGGAAACAGGGAGGAAACAGGGAGGAAACAGGGAGGAAACAGGGAGGAAACTCTGCGCTGATTTGTTTTGATGCTTTAAAAAATCATTCATCATCAGTACAATCACTCTGTGTGCACAATTACTCTAAATGTTTCCCGCAATTACAGTTCCTGTGCCAGAATGCTTCATTTTAATTTAAAAAAATGACCCGTCCTCCTCCGAGCAGATTATACTGAATAACAATCCTCCCGTTCTCTCACAAACACAAGAACAACAAAAACAACGACGACGTAAATGTGTGATAACGGAGAAGTTGTTCCCTTTTAACTCAACTCACTGTGTCCTCACTCCTTACTGTGAACGTGTGCTGCATAGGATGCCTCTTCTTCCCTACAATTAAATGTTGTTACTGCACAGGTTCATGCATTAAATGATGGTGGGGGGTGTGGGGGGGCAGCAGCCGGGAGAGAAAAGAAATCAGCCAAGCAATTATTCACACAGATGTTTTACCGGGGGACATTAAATGGTAAATGGACTTTCTGGTCTTACCACCACTCAGAGCGCTTTACACCACTTACATGATTCCTTATTGTTCACCTCACAGAGAGCACACAACTAAACATGTATGTTGTATGTTGGAGTAATCAAAAATATGAATAAAAATAGCTGAATTGAATAAATAAGTACATGTGAAGAAGGGAGGTTTTGTTGTCCCGCCTCACTGAAGGTTAATTGACGGCCTGGTGAGGAAGAGAACGCCTGATAAAGGTCAGTCTGGCTCTCTGCAGGATGCTCCTTCCAGATGTTCTGGTAAAGGTCAGACTCCTACCTTTTTAAAAGAGGGACTAAGTGGTCAAGATAAAAGAAATAAATTAGGTACCCAGCTTGAGTGTTTCTGGATAATAACCCCCCCACCCCTCCCTTGGTAAAGATGGGAGCCAAATAGAAGCATTAAAGATTCAGCATTTCTTTGACTGTTTTATTCCTCTCTGCAGACCTCGCTGTGTTACACTTTAGTTAAATCCATCCTGTGGATCAATGCAGAGACTTTCCATAAAGCCCCATTTACATCTCACAATGACATCATTAACTGGAGAGAGAGATAGCTGGTTGCTCGGTGTGTTCAATCGTAAGGCAAAGCGCGTCGGGTGCTCTTGGAAAACGGGGGAAAAAATCAGGTAAAACAGGAAGGCAATCTCCAAAATATCAAAGAAGTAGAATATATTAAAAAGCCTTGATTGAAGTGGCCAAATCGTTGAAAAAGCCAACATGTTTCGAGCAGTGTAGGTCTTCGTCAGGGCTTTCAAACACACACACAAGGCAGATGTGGCCTCACCTGTATGGTATCAACAACCGCTGGGAGGTAGTCACATGAACGATGAAGGGGCAGGTGCTGCAGCACAGCTCTGCTGCTGACGCTGTAAAGGGGGTTGGAGTTCTCTCTCTGACTGACTTCTTGGTTTTCTCTGTAAATGCTGGAACATAGCAAAAATAATTGGTTCTCTTTCACTTTGCTCACTTGAGGCAACACTACAAGGTCATATATGAAGTGTGTGTGAACTGTAGCTGAGTGCTTTAGTAGGTCAGGGAGCTCTGTCACTCATCCCCCTTCACTTCTCCAGCGTTTCCCCTCATTTCACAGACCCCGAGTCACCTTGATAGAACATTCTCCTCACTTCCTGCTACGTTTGGGTGTTTGTTATACTTTTTTTTCGGTGCAGTTGTACTTTTCCCTCTGTTAGCTGCTAAGCCTCTCTCACCTGTTTCCTGCAAGCTGTGCGGCTGTGCTGCCAGAACCATCTGGAGGATATGTGTTCTCAGCAAGACTGGGACTTCCACTTCTCCACAAACACCAAGCTACCTCGGATCTGGCACACTACAAGTGGCGGCTCATCCCTCTTTGTGATACATTCACACATGCAGCTGATTGTCTCCCACATCTGATTGCTTCCCTCTCACATCACACAGCGAGGTGGTAACTTCAATGCACTGTAAAGCTCAAATCATTACAGAACCTTTTATTAGCAGCTGCAGCCCAGATTACCTCTACACAGTCCAGAGGATCTGGTAAGATGTTGGAACACCTCGCTGCATAGTTTGGCATATAAATGAAAAAAATTATGTTCGCAATTAGCAGCGTGTTGAAACAGATGACCACATGACGACTATGTAAAACGATAAAGGCTAACCTTAGCTGTTTTTAGGATGATAAGGAGTTGCTTGACATTTGACCGTGCCTTGCTGTTTCTAAATTCAATGATTTTGTCACATCTGTCGTGTGGATTGGCTGCGTGGCCAACCAGTCGGTAGTAAAATCCATAGTGTCTTTACAACAGGGCCTTGAAAATCTTGGACAAATAAGGTACCGTCATTGCCGCATATTGAGTAAACACAAGATGTTAAGTTTTGCCAACTTTATTGATTTCCATTATTGTAAAGCCTGTGTTTAAATGTTTGAACAGACTTGCTCCTCTGCCTTTCTGCGAATGCATCATGAGACTACAGAGCTGCAGCAGATCCACCAGAGCAGCTTCAAGTGGCGACTGTAAAGTTCAGTTCTGCAGAACATCTTCTGCTCAGATAGCTTTTTCTGCGAAGTCTTGGAACTCGCGACGTGATCACTTGAAATTCAGCGACATACCTGTACTCATGTCTAGTCTTTAAATGTAATGTTTTTAAATGTGTGCTTTATTGTATTTATTTATTTTTCCTGTACTCATTCCTGTTTTAATCTCTTATTTTCACAAAAAGCCTTTCTAGGGACACATGTTGCAAATTAGCATCCGCTATAAGCACTGTGATACTGGCATCAGACAGCCGTTTTTAAGTTGTGTATGCACATTGTACCTGTTCCTATCAAATAAACCATGAAATGAAATGAAATGTTGCTTTATCTGTACATTTACAATACTGCCATATTTGTAAAAGCTTGAGTGATAAACTTGGAACCGATTGTTCAGCATCTCCAACGAGTCAAAACACAAACCAGCAACCATCCACATTAGTTATTTGATCTCAGTTGATATGTGGTGTGGTGTTAGCAGGACTAGAAACCACGTATGAACAGCTTACAGTACTTCCTATATTATTTGTAGCATACAGCGACCGTCTGCCAACGTAAAGTACTCAACCAACTTCAAGAGGAAATGAGGATGTTGCAGAGAAAAGAAGCTAAAAGAAGCCCCAAAACAGATGAGTTAAGGGTACTTTCAATCACAATTGCTCCAATATGTCATTTCCTTGTCTAACCCTGCAGGTGTCCTGAAGTCTTCTCTTCTACTATTTAAAAAACAAAGTCCTCCGACACCATCAGAGATCCATTCCAGCCACCCTGGAGTCAAAAATGAGGTCAAAGCAAATGTTTTTTCTTTTCTTTTTTCTTCAAAATCTGGCTTCCTCCAACAAATGGCTCTCAGACTTCGTGCTAACCTCATTACCACCTATCATAAGCATCCAATTTCCTGTCCTCTCCGGGGAGCTGAAATCTCTTGGGGTTTCTCTCACAGCTCCACGAGTTCTCACCGACACCAGAGACTCTTTCATGTGCTCGTTGTGTGCATATATGCGAGTATCCTTCATCCAGTAAATCTTTTGATTGCATCACTTTGTTCCACACTGATGGGGAAGCACTTTATCATTGGATTAAGTCTCCGCTGAAAGAAAGTCAGGATTTGTCCCAGATCCTGCCTCGTTTTTATTCTAATATGTTGCGAGCAGTAATTTCTGAAGACTTGAAGAAAGTCCTGCAATGACGACAGAAAATCTTCATCATAAATGTTTTAAAAGAGAAATGCAAACTTCCGTTGTGTTTGATGTTTCTGCTTTGTGTGTGTGTGTGTGTCCAGGTTTCATACCATGAATCTGACAGCTGCACGCCACAGCTGTTACACACTACATCACATCACTTTATTGATAAGAAAGGGATTGTCAAGATAAAATCCCACTGCAGTGAAAGGTGTTCATGGGTCTGTACTGATGCACTTCCTGTTATAGAATCAACCCTGCCAGGAAAATTGAAATGTGTTTGTGTTTTTGTGTCAGAGTGAGTGTCTTTGTCTGGTGAGGATCTTTGTTCCCCATCTAGGTGCTCTCTCTCTGATTGGCTGGAGGTGTGGGTTCAGTCTGGGGTGTGTCTGCTGCTGATTGGTCCAACCATCATCTCTGCAGTTTAAAATGCTCAGGTAGTCTGACAGCAGTCTGACAGCAGCCTTGTTCTGTCCTCGGCCTCCAAACCTTTGTGTTAAAGCTGTGATCTACAGTTGAATCAGTAGCCTTGGTGCCCTAGTTGGCTTCATCATTGTATAACTTGTTGTAGGTTTTCTTTGTTGCTAAAGATAGACTTCAGCCTATGGAGCCTCCTGGACCCAGAACAAGGCCTACTGGTCAAAGACTCACCCTACTGGACCCAGAACAAGGCCTACTGGTGAAAGACTCACCCTACTGGACCCAGAACAAGGCCTACTGGTGAAAGACTCACCCTACTGGACCCAGAACAAGGCCTACTGGTGGAAGATAGAAACTGTCATCAGAGCATCACATCAGACTGAACTCTTTGACCCTGCTCACTTTTGAAAGGGACTATGAAGTCATTTCAGTGTTCAACGCCAAGAAGCCCCGTCGTCTCCTGCTGGAATCATCAACAGTAAGATCATTTATGGACTAATGGCTGATTTCATTATTATTGATTATTGGGTTTTATGCTGATGTTGCTGCCAGCTGTGTGTGAACATGTGCTATGCTATGACACCCAGAGGATTGGCCTTTACCGCCTACGCCTCGGGCCTGCTGTCACTGATAAAGAAGTTGATTATGTAGTTTATTAAGTATCGTGGTCAACGTGTACGAGCCGAGAGCCGAAATGTACAAAATAAACGATTGTAATACAGGTAAGGGTAGAAAGGTGAGTGTTTGGCTCCAAAGCAATTTCCATCATATAGCATCATCCGTACACATTGGTACCGTCAAGGTGCTTTACATATTGCATAAAATACATAAAGGATAATAAAAAGATAAAAGAAAGTCTAGACTGTAGACGTAGGTGGTGATTGGTTGGTTAGTTGCTTTGCTGCACTGCTGACTGCCTGTGATCCTCCGATCAGATCCACGATGTCTCTCATTGTCCAGCACGACCACTGAAACTGGTCGACGCTCATTAGCCGTGCAGCGCTGACCTTTGATATCCAGTTTGACAGGCAGAGCGTGCCACGGCAACCCGGCGCTTATTATAAAAGGCGTTCTTAAAACACCCTGCCAGCTGTAAGAGTACAAAAGAGCACATGAAGGCTTGCATACTGTACGCCTTCATTCATTCGCTCGTGTCAATAAGTGGTTGGTTTTATCTGCCAGTTGAAGAGCTTCTGTGTGCTTCTGTTTGAAATTCAATTCATTGTAAATTAGGACTTTTGGAACAACCTGTTATGTATAACCTTGTTCCGGTGCGTCTCCTTCTCTCTCATGAAACCAAAGGAAAACCATCAAAATTGAAAAATCCAATTATGCTTCAGTGCTTTTCACCCGTACTCGTCTGCATCAGCAACATCTGAGAGGAAGCCAGAAGAAGGTGAGAAGAAAATCCTTCACACTGACGACGGGGAAGTAGATATGATTCAACACAATTGGCTGCTATTTTGCTCCTTAAAAGATGGCATTAAAAGATACCATCTGTTTTCAAGATGAATACATCTCCATATCTTAAGGGAAAACGGGCTCTGTGATTCTTGACTGTGAGTGATTGTCTGTCATGGTAAAAGTCCTCATATCTTCAAATTCAGAAAAGTGGCAATGCTTCTTAATGACATGCCAATATTTGACACAGTGAGGGGTAAAGGAATATAATCTTGAAGAAACTGAATGTGTAATTTCTCTAAATATCAGCAGCAAAATAATGTCCTAGTATTTCATAGTTTTTCAACTAATATTATGGCTTCCTTCTTTCTTTCCTTTAAGCCATATTTTTATCACCAAGAAACGTGTCAACAACAAGGCTCGTATTACATAAAGTTACGCTCATTCATCTTGTTACTCAGGGTTCGATGTCCAGCCAGTAGCTCTGTCGATGGATGTCAACGTGCAGCCTGTGTGCGTGTGTGTGTGTGTGATAAACTACACAAGACAACCAAAACAGGATATGCCGCGGTAACCCAAAGTAAAGAAAAAGATCAACTTAAACTTCGTCTTTGTGAAATGAACAAGTAACTACATTAAATCCTGTTGAGAAACTGCTTCGGCTCTTGGCGTCCTGAAGCAGCCTGCGTAGTGCACAGCTGATACTGATCACCGATCTCCTACAAGTGCTAAGGCAAGGTAAGGCAAGTTTATTTATATAGCACATTTCATACACAAAGGCAATTCAAAGTGCTTTACATATATAAAAGCATGATAAAAGAGCTCAAAGTGCATAAGATAAAAACCAATGAAAGAATATAAAAGAGAAAAGTTAAAAGGATAATAAAACAATCAGAAGACAGTAAAGTGCAGCATTTGATCAATTAAGAAAAGCGTCTGAGAACAGTTTGGTCTTGAGTCTAGATCTGAAAGTGACTCCTGTTGGTGCATCTTTTGATCTCATCTCTTTTTGTAAGATCTCTAGCAGCTGCATTTTGCACCATCTGAAGCTGTTTGATGGTCTTTCTAGGTCGGCCAGTGAAGAGACCATTGCAGCTCCGTCGATGCGTGAAGCCTCAGTGATGTGTTAGTTTCATCAACTTCTGTAGAATAATTAGATTTATG
>CAKAOI010051482.1:0-15675 GCA_916701655.1 Sebastiscus albofasciatus | reverse complement strand
CTTTCTTTCCTTTAAGCCATATTTTTATCACCAAGAAACGTGTCAACAACAAGGCTCGTATTAAATAAAGTTACGCTCATTCATCTTGTTACTCAGGGTTAGATGTCCAGCCAGTAGCTCTGTCGATGGATGTCAACGTGCAGCCTGTGTGCGTGTGTGTGTGTGATAAACTACACAAGACAACCAAAACAGGATATGCCGCGGTAACCCAACGTAAAGAAAAAGATCAACTTAAACTTCGTCTTTGTGAAATGAACAAGTAACTACATTAAATCCTGTTGAGAAACTGCTTCGGCTCTTGGCGTCCTGAAGCAGCCTGCGTAGTGCACAGCTGATACTGATCACCGTGACGCCATCAACTGGTGCCAATTTATTAACAATTTAACGCCATGGTTGGCCACATGGGGCACAAATACCAACCACTACTCTATCAACATAATGTACATCTTATAACGGGGAATTAAACATCTCCTTTTCTAATATTTGGCTCCTACAAGTGCTAAGGCAAGTTTATTTATATAGCACATGTCATACACAAAGGCAATTCAAAGTGCTTTACATATATAAAAGCATGATAAAAGAGCTCAAAGTGCATAAGATAAAAACCAATGAAAGAATATAAAAGAGAAAAGTTAAAAGGATAATAAAACAATCAGAAGACAGTAAAGTGCAGCATTTGATCAATTAAGAAAAGCGTCTGAGAACAGTTTGGTCTTGAGTCTAGATCTGAAAGTGACTCCTGTTGGTGCATCTTTTGATCTCATCTCTTTTTGTAAGATCTCTAGCAGCTGCATTTTGCACCATCTGAAGCTGTTTGATGGTCTTTCTAGGTCGGCCAGTGAAGAGACCATTGCAGCTCCGTCGATGCGTGAAGCCTCAGTGATGTGTTAGTTTCATCAACTTCTGTAGAATAATTAGATTTATGTTCTCAGAGTTGGTATGAGATGAAAAAGTGGGAAGAATGCAAGATACATAATCCTGTTAGCGAGTGTGTGTGGATAGGAGCTTGTAGCAGAGTGCATGTTGGGAAACTCCTCCAGACTACTTCTCCAGCAGAGCTGGAAGTTTCCCATCGATGATGCCAGCTTCGGCATAAGAGGCAGAGGAGCCTAATTCACAAAATGTGCTCAGAGGCTTAAGACTCGTGGTGGGAAGCCTGCCGCGCCGCTGTGGAACCACTGAAAGCACGAGTGTGCTGCAGAAGCCTGAAGTGGCTGTTATTCAGTGCAGACTTCCTGCTGCCAGTGACGTCGGCCAAAGAGAACACGACTGCGGGCTCAGTCGGTGTAACACGGCACTCTGCAGATTCCTGTTGAGGATGGCTCAGTGTTCAGGCTGTGTGAGAACAACACTGTCAGACTCACTTCTCCCCCAAATGCTCATAAAGTGAACACTTAAAATCTGCCGTCCCGCAACGCGGCCGCAACATTTAAAGTGACGCACCGTTCATGAAAACAAACTATTCTTATCGTGCATAGATAGTGAGGAGGTTGTGTTGCTCTGGCTCTATCTATTCAGCATGGAGAGGAGGTCATGTTGCTCTGGCTCTATCTATTCAGCATGGAGAGGAGGTCGTGTTGCTCTGGCTCTATCTATTCGGCATGGAGAGGAGGTTGTGTTGCTCTGGCTTTATCTATTCAGCATGGAGAGGTGGTCGTGTTGCTCTGGCTCTATCTATTCGGCATGGAGAGGAGGTCGTGTTGCTCTGGCTCTATCTATTCAGCATGGAGAGGAGGTCGTGTTGCTCTGGCTCTATCTATCCAGCATGGAGAGGAGGTCGGTTTGTTAACACAAGGCTATTATTCTGAAATATGTTGCAGGACAGTGTTGTAGAACATGCAGTGACTTGGAGAGCTCCATGAATTAATATAGCGCGGGGTTTTAATGGTGGAATATTACTATTAATATTATTTAGAAATTACCACACGTTTCTTAACCTTTCTCTGTCTAAAATAAACATAAATGACAATTATAATGAAATGAAACACCCAACGCATGAATCACCTCTAAGTGAAACACTCAGGGAAGGGAGTATTTTCATCACAGAAAGAGGTACGTTTTCCACCACATAGTGGGCGAATTAGCATTTCATATGGCTGCATGGATTTCACCATATTTAGGCTGCTGCAAGGATGTGTATTGAGTTTGATGTGTGCAGGTGGCTATATCCTCCATCCACAAACGGTGTCCTATTAAGGGCTCTCTGTGCCTGAAGTTGGGTTGTTTGTTCAGCAGCAGTTTCAGCGAGAAATGTGAATTTGCAGAGAGAAATAATAACAAGCGTGAAGCTTCTTCAGACGAGCGGTCCGCCCCAGACTGAGTCACAGCGGTGTGCTGATTTGTGTTTGGCAGCAGAAATGTGCTTTAGAACAAAACCAACGAGGACTACAGAACCCCGGGAGAAACTGAGCAGGACGGGACGAGGACGGTCAAATGTTGAGTCGTTTCATCTCAGCTCTGTTTTTTTACTGAAGCTCCAAATTACAGCCAGGACCACTGTTTAAATGTTTAGGATTAAGAAATGATAAGTTTGGAAAAGTATTTTAACTGGAAGGTTTAATGTAAACTCTTAGAAATCAGGGTTCCTGAAGGGCTAAGGGTACCCAGAAACATTTGCTTCTGAAGAACCCGTTTTGGAAGAGAGTTCTTCAACAGGAAGTCACAGAAAGTTACGGTGACGAGAGGTTAACGTCACGCTGCCGTAGAGCGGTATCGGTGCCGTTGTATCGGAGCCGTTTTGCGGGTACGGGTACATGAGCACAGTATCGGACCCGATACCCGATACTGGTATCGGTATCGGTGCATCCCTACCAACTAATATTGCACTGGAAGGAAAAAGCTCTTACTTTGATTAATGAGCGTTTTAAAACTGCACATTGATTGATTTGAAGTAGATTTTAGGGGGTCGGAGAGAAGAGGAGCAGAGCTAAACTAAGCAGACCTCAAAGCCTCTCTAAGCTCAGCAGCTCTGTGTGCTGTCGGATACTTCTGCGTTTATGGCTTCAATCCCAGTTCGTAGCCAATGTTTCCAGCATGCACCAATCTGGTTGTCGTTGCTCTACCCATATTCTCTTTAACCACACAAGTATTTTAAATACAGGATGAGAGGACTGGCTGGGCTCTGTCCAGAACCAGTGCTTTATAATCACTGAGGGATTACAGCGTGCAGAAACTATACAATGACAAGAATCTCATTTTTTTGTCTCCACAGAGTGCTAAAATCCTTCCTGGCGTTTCCAATGTTCCACTTTAACACCAGCATGAGAGGACTGGATTTTGGGTGGGGGTTTCACAATACTCTTTCTTAGCAGTGAGCAGATGAGCACATGAACAAGTACAAGACAAAGGCTTCTCCTGCAAAGCTGTCTCTGCTCTCCTCCCACGTGGTTTGTCTGCTGGGTTATTCATTGTTGCAGGAGGCTCTGATGGCACCGGTCCAGGACATGTTCCTATTCACTGACAGATATTTCACAAAAGCCAGCTTTACTCCAAAAGGTTCATTTTGCTGTGAACTGATCCGAAAACAACAGTAAAAAAAAAAAGACATTGAGATCCACCTGAATGATGAGATTTGTATTCTCAACATGCGAGCAGGTTTATAGGAAGCCCACACACTCTCCGTCGT
Source organism: Sebastiscus albofasciatus (assembly GCA_916701655.1). NCBI lineage: Eukaryota > Metazoa > Chordata > Actinopteri > Perciformes > Sebastidae > Sebastiscus > Sebastiscus albofasciatus. Next base: position 12,050 of record CAKAOI010051482.1, on the reverse strand, counting down.
TTGATCCGAACAAGTGTTTGCAACATATAAAATACATTTTCTAAGGTTTTTCTATGGTTTTGTTACATCTGCCGAAGCCTTGGCTTCAACGCCTGTTTTTCTATTTCACTATTATCACAATGGTGTTCTATAATATGGTGAAAAGTGCTATGTTTGAATGTATGCATGAGTTTAGAGAAAGAATTTTAAACCAGCTTGAAAGAGCAAAGCAAAGGTGTAATCTCGCTCTGTATTTATACATCTTCGGGTTCAAGGAGATTGTACAGAAAATAAAAAATGTTACAGTCCAAAAGTACACATGAAAAACTTGGCTTTGTGAGTGATGAACCTGAAAAGAAGTTAAAGCTGAAGTTGTGTTTAGTTAGTTTTATTTCTTAGTAACAGTGCTACCAGTGTTTTCTGGTGAGGAAGATTTGACTATTTATGATGGAAAATTCAGCGTTTAGGCAGGAGGGTTATGTTCTAACGCAGTGATGGAGGTTACGATGGAACTCTATTTAAAGCCTTGTTGGTGCCATTCAGACAAATGAAACAGCTTCAGCCTCACTCCAGTTGTCGGCACGAATTCAGCTTGAATGTTACCCAAACCGTGTACGGTGAGACCCTGAAGTAGCAGGCAACGTTCACTCACGAAGACACCTGAGGCCTGTACTATGAAGCAGGATTAGGGCTTAGTGAGGTAACTTCAGGGTTAATATAGGGTTAACCTTCAGAGTTTTCAGTCCTACGAATGTGGATCACTTCTTACCGGGTTAGATCGCCATGGTAACTGAGGCTGAACAGCTAACCGCTAACAGCGGCGTCCATGAAACTTGCCTTGGCGGAGGTCTGCACTCTCCGAGTGCACTTCTAGTTGATGTATAATAAGCTGCTTAGAGCTAGTGTTAGGAAGTTAAACAGGTTATAATTATCTATTTTATATTGATGTGAAAACATCAACTTCAAACAACTGGATTTAATCAAGTTTCTCACCAAAAACTACATCTGACCTTCGCCTCCGTACGTCAGCTGTTACTGTAGCTGCCTTATTCAGCCCAGCAGGACTGTGCTGCTCTCCAGCTTTAATGGCTATCAGATAACGTTAACTAGCTCTCGTCCTGCTGGTTGCATTATCAGGAAACAAATCGTGTGCATGTGTCTAACCACCAGGTGTGTACTAGGCTAGTTTGCACCGATCAGGTAACATGTGTTGCTGTTGTTGTTCCTGTGTAGCGTAAATGAGCCGATCAGTGATCAATGACCTCTTCCAACTTCTCTGAGCTGGTTGCTTTACAGGCTCTGAGAGTCTGGTGAGAAAGTGAGATATTCCATCATGAATTTCACACCTAATAACAGCTCAGGCAGAAAGCAGAAACACAGCAGAGGGTTGGTCATAAATCACAAACTGTGACTGCAAACGGTCGAGGAAAATCTGCAGCTCTTAATAAGAATCGGTCAGAAACTAAGTGTGGCGGTGACGGGACGAGATTACAGTCGCCCCGTTCTGATGTGTGCCGTCAGTGAGAGAAATGATTATGCTAATTAGGTATTGCATATTTCACAAATAGCCTGCTGCTGCGTTTTTCACGCCTATGGGCTCGTTCACTGAACCAGAACTCCGACAGCAACCGAATGTTGGATCACTGTGAAAGAGGTCGACAAACGTACATATCGATCCTCTCTCCCAGCCTGTGCATGTTGGAGTGAATGTCATCCAGATCCTTTGTTCTAGAAACTACAGTTCTTCAAACGACAGCACAACATGAATCCAGCCAGGCTGCAGTCCTGAGCTCAGATGAGATGAGATGAGTCCACGCAAAGAGGATTTACCACCAAAACAGCAGGTTGGCATTCAGACCACAGACTTTGGTTACTTAGCTCTTCTTTAGACAGCTGTGTGGGCTGGCTGAGCTTTACCACTACTGGTCCCCATCGTGGTACCGTTTGGTACAGTTCTGAAGGGGCTTTGTGATGCCAACGAGGTGTAGCTCTATAAGAACTCCAGGAATAACCCTCAGCTTTGACTCTGATATAGATTAGCACATGCACTGTAATGTCATCTCAAAGCTTTGCGTCCTTCTAAGACACCAGCAGGGAGTACAGAGGGACTGTGAGCAGAGACCGGGTCAACGATGACGACGTTACTGAAGCTCAAATCACTACAGTACACCGGAGAAACCTTCACCACGGTTGGCTAATTAATAATAATTATAATGTCAACGTTATGAGTGAAGCTTCAAACTATCCAGTCGGCTGCAGCCTTACGACACAACACTATTTGTTCAATTTGACAAACGTGGAATTCGGACCTACCAGTCTGTTGTTGTTTTTGTGCTGTGGATTCTTCACTGGTGCCGCTGAAGTAGCCACCAGGTTCACTGTCGTCCACTTCACCTTCTACAGCTGCTGCTCGAAGTATTCTCCTCCTGATCCGCACTTCTCCTCCTAATAGTTCCCGTTTGGAGCCACGATTGCAGTGTTTTTGAACCCTTCATCATTTTAGCTACTTCCTCTTACCATCTTGTCATCACAGTTTAGCTCGTTTGCACTACTACCCGACTGCGTCGCTGCTACGTGGCGGGGTAGCGCCGCGTTTTTTTGTTTCAAAATAAAAATATTACAACAAAGCCAAAACTTATTTTAAATCCCATTTCAGTGATCTCATGGTTAAGGTATTTTCATGTGTAGTAGTATTTTGATAGTATTATATGTTTTTAAACTCGTTTTATTTCAGAGATTCCTCTGCGTCCTCCAGTGCTACGCGTGCCATAGTTTGAGAACCACTGGTCTAAGCCATTTTTTTTAATATTTTTGGTCCGCCTGGTCTCCTTTTGTAATAATTACTGAAGAATGTCAACACTGTAATGCACATCATCATGACATTTACATCAGGACAAACTGAGCTATCGGAATATGTAAGCTGCAGTGATGTCACATGAATGTATACGTAACGATATCACCATAAAGACGAGAGGAAACTAAATGGAAATTGAGTCTCACAGAAATGTATTCGAACCACACAGCGAATCCGTTAATGTCTTTTATGATGATTTTGTATTATGTATTAATACCTATTCTTTATTGTACAAGTAGTTATTATTCAATGAAATGCTTTATTACTACTTCTGTGACGTTGCTCTCTGAGCTTGAAAAGAAACAGAAAGCTATTTCTGTCTGTCGGCGGGACGTTTGATGAGCTTTCAAGCAGACAAACATTGTGTAAGTAATGAGTTTTGAGCGTTTTGTTTCATGACAACTAAAGTAGCACAGAAACAAGTTAAAAGAAAAGAAGGTTTAAAGGTTTATCTGACATGAAGGAATAGAATGGGGAAGAGCCGACATGGCTGGCGCCTCCCGAGCGTCCTCCTCTCCTCTCTCCAGCTGCACTCACTTATGAAGCCGAGGCGGTCCATAATCAGAGGCACATCAGAATTCAGCAATAACAACAGGACACAGTTGGAACAAGATCAATAAATCATCTCCTTGAAATCCCCGAGCAGAAGTGAAGAATAATCTGCCAAATGAATCAGGACATGTCTCCTCTGAGTGTTATCCATCGGAGACAGATGCATAATTAACGTGCCTTTGGCTTTCATCTCCTTCATCACAGCGAAGTGCCACTTCCTCAGCAGCCCCGGCTTTATCAAATACCCCCATACCCGCTCATGTCACTCCACTCCATCCCTCAGTGCGCGCACACACACTTCTTTCTTTATACAGGAACATGCACAGGCACTGTGCAGCTCAGCACACCAGCAAAATAAACAGGTATATTTTCAAAGAGCAGCTGCTGAGGCCGTCAGGCCTGCGTTCATATTTCTGAAGGAAAGAACAAAGTGTGACATTTCCATTTAAATTAACTTTCTCCACAAGAAACCGTAAAACTCAAAAGCAACAACCAGGCAGTTGGTGATTTGTTTCACTTTTAAATGGATGTACTGTTTGATTGACAAGCAACGTCTGGTGCAAAAACAGCCCGGTAGAGGCTATTGAGCAGTGTTGAAGGTGTTAGAGATGGGACCGATCCCATATCGGTATCAGGTCCCGATGTGACGTAATTCAGGTATTGGATATCGGACTGAGGTCCCCGATCGACAGCCAAGCCCCCAAGAAGAGCGGCGGTCGTCGATCCGGATTTTCGTAGTGGTCAAACGGCGGTACTGCAACTTCGGTGTCCGTCACGTGACGCCATCGGGCCCAAAAAGACCCTTTTCCCGTAGACTTCCATTGGGAAAGAGACGAGTGTAACTCAGAGGATGAGGTATTTTGAGGTGAACTTTGGAATACATTTAAATTAAAGACATTTTGTGCAAAAAGAGCTCTGATATCGGAATTATATATCAGCAGACATTCAAAGTCAGGTATCTGAATCGGGTCGCTGGATCGGTGCATCTCTGAAAGGTGTTACCAAAAGATGCTGCAAATTAATTTTCCTGATTAGAGATCGATCCAAAGAGAGAAAGAAAGAAAGAAAGCAGGCATCCCCGCTGTGTGAATGCATCATGGAGGAGGAGAAAGATTATCTTCTACCCCCCCTCTCAGCTGTCACGACTGCTCGTCAGGAAGCAGTGCAGTCGACCAGCCAGCCTCCATGAGACAACTCAATGTGCCATTTGAAGGAAAATAGAAATAAACACTGCAGAACGGCTCCAAGAGAAGCTTCTGAATTGGCAGGCGGTTCTGTCACATCATGTGGTTAAAGTGATGTAATACACAATCAAACCAGCTGTCTTTACTGAGCAGTAGAAAGCTGTAACCATTTCACTTCAAATACAAATCTCATTTCAGCTGATTTCAATCTGTCAGACTTGTGTTTTTATGCAAACGAGCTGCTCTCCAGAGGTGTCAGGAAGTTTACATTCCCAACCTATTTGTGGGCTGAATACAGTTCAACAGGAAGAAGAAGAAGACGTGTCTTCATGGTGTCTGATGTAAAACAAACAACAACAATAAAACAGGATATATAATATATTATATAATATAATCCTCAAACTCCTGGTGTGTATTTGATCTTGCCGTAGTGCCTTGCTGTCTCTGAACACAGTACACGCTGAGCGGTTTAATATATTTTGAAATGGAGGGTTCAGGTACTTGTGGACTAACGGTCTCTTGCCGGTATCTAGTCCTAGATGGAGTTTAGCGCCCGCTTTGGGCTGCATTCCCAAACAACCCGACTCAGAGAAGACTGGACCCGGCGCGACGGGAGGCCGTTACCGGCCTCACACCGTCCAGGGGCTGAGCCTCCATCAGAAGGACTCAGGCCCCCCGAGCGTCACCGGGCAAGCGGTCTTCCGTATCAGCCCGTCGGACGATGATTCGGCGCTGGGCTCTTCCCTCTTCGTTCGCCGCTACTGAGGGAACGCACCTTCCCCGCTTGTGGGCGTGGTTTCTGCGCCTTCAGCGGACACGCCCCCAGCGTCTCACAGCAGAGAATACTGCTGATTCTTCCATGGTTTTGAAAGCTAATTTTATATACTTGGCTATATACTTTTTGAATCTGTGTCTGGGTGGTTAGTAGCACATGTTTCTGTGGTGTGACAAACCCAGAATGCAGATTTATTATTGCTTTACACTTGGGATGCACCGATACAAGTATCGGGTCCGATACTGTGCTCATGTACTCGTACTCATAAAACGGTTCCGATACAACGGCACCGATACCACTTTATAGCAGCGTAACGTTAACCTCTCGCCACCATCTTCGGGTCCTATCGCACGCGCTCACACTCCACCTCCCGACGGTGCGGGCGAGACGGGCTGGTGGTGCGCCCGATCCCGCGGGGCCGGGATCCCCCTCACTTTCATTGCGCCACGGGGTTTTGCTTGCACCCTCTGACTCGCGCGTTCGTTAGACTCCTTGGTCCGTGTTTCAACACGGATCGGGTGGGTTGCAGACATCGCGGCAGACTTCGCCCCGAACCTTTCCAAGCCAACCTACAACCGGTGGCGGCGCACCGCCTCGTATACAGGACTCCCCAGCCTGTCGTGTGTCGCTCACACCCTCCAGCTGGCTGTTAACGAGGGTCTTTTGGCTCAGAAAAGTACTCGTATCGGTACTCGGTATCGGCGAGTACCCAAATGTAAGTACTTGTACTCGGTCTGAAAAAAGTGGTATCGGTGCATCCCTAGTTTACACAACCTTTAAACTATTGTCTCTGCAAATGTCCAAACAGAGTCCTCAGTCTGTCCTGTGCCAGCGATCGTCTCTCTGTGGCTGCTCTCCACCCTTTGAGAAGAAATGCTGCATTCCAGACGCCAGATTCAAAAGACACTCAATAATGTAAACAAGCATTGATTTTGTTCGGGGCTTCACCCCGGCCTGGATTGCTTGTAAAAAAAGAAAAAAGAAAAAAAAAAGAAAAAGGTTTCATAAGCTGCTGAATTCAAAGTGATAACATTCTGTAATATCTGAAACCTCGACATGATGCAACTGCAAGAGAGTGCTTCATAATCTGGCATTTTCAATCCAAGCTTACTGGCCTACTTATAGCACACTTTTCCCACTCTCTGTTCTCCTTCTTCCCCCAAGATTCTGCATGATTTTCCTGTCTTGTTCCCATGAAAGAACGATTGGAGAATATGTATAAAAACACTCAAGTGTGTGGGTTTTTTCAATGGATCCATGGGGGTCAGTGTGCTGAGCGCTGAGAGGCGAGGAGCCAGGAGCTAGTGCGGTGTTGGTGGGTGCAATAGGGATTAAGGGCACCACAGACTGAGTATGGCAGATAAAGAGGATTTAAGCAAGATGTGTACGGGGTTCTGAGTGGCCAGTGAGACCTGATGGCTGTGATTTTTGGCACGATTATCCCTCTTCGTATTGTCGCCGATGTGCACTACACACTGGCTCTTTCTTCCCGTGATGCCTCATTTTATCCTACAAGTCTTCTAAAGTGGAACGAAGAGGGAGGTCGCTGTGTACAGAACAGACAAACACTGGCATGAAACTGTCAGTCATTCTGTTCCAGGTAGGTTGTTGCTGAGCTGTTAATTGTACAGTTCTCATATAGGCCAGGTGTTGTACTGAGTCTGAGAGGGATGTAGACATTATCTCAGTTCTTATAGTATAGCTAGTAGTTGTTGGAGCCCAGGTAGTCCGACTCTCTCTGTCCCCCATCCTTCTGTCACTAAACCCCAGCAGCTTCCAAACAAGCTCTACTTTATTTTGTTCCCATTCCAGGATCCCACCTTCAGCACATATAATTAGTGATTTGTTCGCCAAGAAATCTGCATCCTTTCCTTTTGCAGTACGAGTAACGGGATGGCGGCCGACCAAACCCAATACATTGCAGCATAATTAACTACTTCATTAAGCGTAGCTCTGCTCCCAGGGAAGCCAGCAGACCAACAGAGCACATGTATTTGACTCCGTTCCCGCTGACTGCCAAAGGAGACTCTATTTTGTGCCAATTTTTTACACTGTGCACCAACATGTAGTTACAGAGTCTGGCTTTCTGGCACTACTTCACCTACTTCAGAGGTGCACGGAGAAGGGAAAACAGTCTGAGGAGGTCAAAACTGCACCAACACTTGTAGTATGAAGAAGAGCTTTATTAATAGAAATGCAGCTTCTTTTATGTAGCAATAACATCGTGTTGAAAAGGACACTGGCAGCTCATTTCTGAACCTGAGTAACACGTTTAAGAGATTTAGGCCATCCCTCAGGAAAACACACATTTTCAAAATGCAAATGTTTTACATACTATTTTATCTGAGGGAGTGAGTCTAAATGAAGTCAGTGTCAAAGTAGTGGCGGAAATAAGACATTAAAGGTCCAGTGTGTAACATCTGGAGACGTCTAGCAGGGAGGTTGCAGATTGAAACCGTGTAGGACGACTACGGTGGCCGACGTCATTTATTCTCTGTGTTACTTCATTAATTATCTTTGAATGTTGTCTGAGCTCAATCATCACAAAAACATATATATAACAAAGCCACTAAAGCCTTGAGAGAAGCAAGTATTCTTGCTCCATCTCCTTGTTCAGGCTCTGAATACAGAATCATGTTGCTGTAGCAGAAGGGAACAATGGCAGCGATTCAATGTGCGGTTGTGTTTGCATTCTTCTGCTCATTGGCATGCTGAAGAGGCTCTGACTTTATCAGCAGCAGATTGCATTTCACCAACTGGTAATTACTCCACTAACTCTGACGTGTCCATGACAGTGACAAAGGGAAGTTAAATCGCTCCAGTTTTTTTTTTTTTGGTACTTCATATGTTCACATAAATAATGACACTGAAGAAGCCAGGATGTCGTTCATTCTGTCCCACGGAGGCGACCCCCACTGGGACAAAATAGAAACATGGAATAGAAATCAGACTGATGGAACGCGTGCTGATCTCTTAACCTCTTCCACTCCTGGAGGGCGGCGACGGCCTCGGGCGACTTTACTCTTTCAGAGGCTGTAACTCACTCAGTTTTAGAGCTGGAGTGAAGGTACTGGTATCATATGAAACCAGAACGCTTACAGGAGGAATCCATTGGTAACCATGTCATGCTAGCATGTTTGGAAGAATGCTAAATAACGCTGCGAAGTTTCGCAGTTTTCCAGAACGGAAGTGCTCGCCAACCAATCGCTGAAAAATGCGGCGGCGGCAGTAGTAGTAGTAGCTAAGAGAAACCAACATGATACCAGTGTAGAGCATTACTGGCTTCTACATTAAGAATACTGCCTCGGTTATAACCTGGTGTGGACGTACTATTTTACTACTCGCAGTGTGGCAATAAAAGTAAGATCAGCTGATGTTCACCTGATGGTGTAGCACACTGATGAAAACCTGGAGAGGAAAGCGTAACATACTGTGGGTGCTCTTTCCAGGAGCTTCAGCTCAGAGCCAGTAACTTATTTTGCTGTCGTTTGAGCCTGAGGTGAGACTGCATGAGATGAAGTGTAGTCTAAGGCTCTAATACTGATTGAGATTATATATTCAACACCTGACCATGCAGCAGTTTTGTTTGGAAGCAGGTATCTCTCTTTCTCATCGAGCCTGATGGCAGCAGTGAGATCAGAGTTCCCCCGCTGGAGCATCGAGCTCTGCCGTCTCTGCAGGGACCTTCCTCTCACTACGAGGATCACTGCAACTACACCGGCATCATCATTTGTCACTTCTAAAGCTCCGTTTGACAGCATCTATTTGATGGTGGCAGTGCGTCCGGTGTGACAATGATTGGCGAGGGAGGCCTGCACCGTGGTGGAGGGAGATAACAGGACAACCACTATATACCTCCTGGTGATGAGGAGACAATGGCCTGGTTGGCTGTGGATATCAAAGGGGATATTTTCAGACAGGGCAATGTGAGTGTCCACGTGTCCACTACATTTACCTCTGTCTAACACAGATTAATACCAATAACTACAGCATCAGGCAGCGTTCGTTCTAATGCTGTTTTAGGCAAGACAACGAGCCGTTTTACCAGCCGTCATCATAAACTGAGTCTGTAACGGTGTCTCCTGCACTCTGACGTCGCAGATCAGAGAGGTTTTGGATATCAGGTGACGTGGCACGTGTTAATATGCACGCACCATAGGCGTTTTCATCAGGATGGCAAACTTGGCGCACCTGTGGTGCATTTGAGTACGAAGTGGGATCATTATTATAGGGCATTATTATTATAAGAGGGGGTGGGCATTAGAGGCTGTGAGTGACAATCATGATTCACATTCACTACTTTCTCCCCCTTTAATCACAGACTATCCCCCTCACGACGCACTGACAGTTTGGGAGTCCTGTAGAGAGTTTCCCTCAGAGGAAACGTATTGTTGTCTGGGCATACGGACATTATTTTTCAGCTTGTTTCGTCTCAGGCTATTATCATTCAAATTGTGGAGCTCAGATGACATTTTGTCCAGGATGGAGACACCGTCCGGGTGAAAGACTGACAGGAACGGCCGGTCCTGAGGGAGTAATAAGAGGAGCTCAATGCCTGTTGATGTGCAGAAGGAACTGTGTAGAATAATTAATCAAAACGACTCGTTTAATGTGCACATAAGCACGGAGTGTTCTACACTAAATGTATCCAGCGGATATCTGTTGTGTCTGTGCGTAATTGTGGAGCTTGTCGAGCTTTTAGCCAGCAGTAGTCAGAATCACTAATGACCCACACGGACCCCAGAGAGATGTGCTGAGGCTTTTCAGGTCAGGTAGAATCTAACATTGACGTTATCTCTGTTGATCCGGTTCGTTTGGTTGCTTCCACGGCTGCAGAAGCATGTTTATATGCCAAATGGTTTCATATGTGGCATCGGGGGTGTTGAAATGGACCGTGGACGGGATCACACCGGACCGGAACGGAGATTTTCAAGGAGAACATGGCTGTAGCGTTGTTGTCGGGGAAGCAAGTTTAGCATGTTTCCCTAATATTTGATGGCATATCATGGTGATTTCATGATTTATTACAGTAAATATATGACATATTGGCCCCTTTTAAAGTGGCAATCTCACAGATTTTGATTTAAATACATGTCTTTTAAGTCACTATCTATCACAGAGTGAGGTATGCACTGATGAAAGCATTGCAATATTTATATATTTGCAGTATTACGAACTGGGTGTCTGTGGTGACATTTCTGAAATAAAAACGAATCCGTAGTAAGTTCCTGTTAAAGCTGCTGCAGCCTCACTTTAAAAGCATTTAACTGGCAAACCACAACACGACTTTAATATGACGTATAGTCACAGGAAATGCAACGTGTCAGTGAGCTGACCGCTATAGTTCATCAAAAATGTGTCTACAAAACAAGGCAACGGTCATTTGGGGCATTTTTTGACAGCGGATCAGTTTGAAGTGTTGCATGCAGGGAGGAACGGAACCGTCAGGAAGAGCCACAGTGAGCTGTTAGATGAAGAGCTGCAGGCGACAGGCTGCACACCTCCAACTTCTCAGCCAGGTAACCAACTACTTTCACTTTCACTGTGAGCAGACTCTCGCTGTGAGCAGCATAAAATCAGATCCTGGTTGCTCACAGAACGCTGGAAAAGAAGCCAGTTATTGCTCGACTTCTTTACTAAAATGACTATTGTTTGTTTGTTTTGCTGCCCCCAGACCTGAAGTATTAAATCACATTTGTAGTTAAGCACCAGTTAATCGGGTATCAACCAGGTCTGAAATCTTAAGGATTGCCACTTATTTAATTCACCTCAGGACACCACCCTTCAAAAAAGGGTTCTTGAGGGAGACATTGAACACCAAGTTGTTCCAATGCTCCTACTACAATGCTCCTATTACGCTCCTACGATGCTCCTACTACAATGCTCCTACGATGCTCCTACGATGCTCCTACTGCGATGCTCCTACTGCGATGCTCCTACGATGCTCCTACTGCGATGGCCCTACGATGCTCCTACTGCGATGCTCCTACTACGATGCTCCTACGATGCTCTTACGATGCTCCTACTACGACGGGTTAAATGCATCAACACGTTATTTCAGAACAAAGGAGTGTGTGAAGTGGGAGCTTTGCATTTCCTCTCTGTGTGTTTCAGGCTAATCAAAGTCCTGGTGCGGTGCCGTTTAGTTGGGGCCCCAGGCAGTTGCCTATCAGCTATCGAGAGTTCTTGTGATGTTTAGATATGAAAAAATATTAAATCATGTTTACTATTCTAACTTATTGTACCCCCGAAATAAGTCACAAAACGCCCCCAAAGTGCTCAAAAAATATGCAACTTCACACTAAAGCCCGGGACAGACTCCAGATTCAAAGGCTCGTCCTCCCAAAACCTGTGATTGTGAGCCATGATTGTTGTGTCGTTGCGCTGCACCACATCAACCCGGCTGGATGTGGCCCCCCAGGCTGACCTGTTAAACTAAAACAAATGTTAGGGTGGACATAGATCTGTGGGTAATGTAGTAATTGTAGTAATTGTAGTAATTGTTATAAAACCAGTTTTAAAATTCTGAAGTTATTGTTGACGACGTCTCTGTGGAGCCTCGGCTTAGACAGCAAGGATTCATCTTAACTTTACTGTATAATAGAACTGAACAGTCTGGCAGAATTGAAATCCACTGCACCACTCAAATACTGTATATATATACAGTATATATATATATATATATATATATATATACACACACCAA
>CAKAOI010051481.1:126817-171046 GCA_916701655.1 Sebastiscus albofasciatus | reverse complement strand
ATATATTGTATATATAATGGGACAGGCCAGAGTCAGTGAGCAGGTCCTGACCAGGTGAAGGGATCAGCAGCTCAAATCAAACAGAGGTAAGATCATCCTCCAGACAGCCTCTTTCCTCTCTCCTCTGTCTGTGTGGAGGAGGCCTAATGGCCGCCCGTTACAACATGACAGCTTCAACTTAATCCTCATTAAGTACTGTAACAATGCAGGAAGTAGCTGCTGCAGTCACGATTAGACGGGCTCACTATTTGGCAGGAAATGACTCCTTTCAGCTGCGTCCGAGACACCTAGAGCGTCCCAAAACTTTTCTCTTCTCACTAACCCTCCTCCTCTGGTGAAGGATAGTTTACCGACAGCAGCGGACACAAGGACAAACGAGAGGAGAGAAGAAATATTATAACTTCATATAATTATGTTTAAAAAAATAGTTATTTGCATGGTATAAAACAGCTGAGCTCTCGGAGGTGATCTCCATTGAATACCGATGAGCTGCAGAACATCATGTTCATATGATGTCTTCAGTTTCATAATAAGATATTTTTAGGCTTTATGAATCAAGACAACCAACACGTTTACTATTGCAATTATGTTGTCAAAATCGGGTCTCATAAGGTGGATATTTTCAGTTTTATAAATTAAATAAAAGACATGTTAATCCTACATATTAAGGCACAATATTACATTATTAAAACAATGTAATGACTTTAAATCACTTTGCCTCCACAAAGTCCAATTATATACAATTATTTTTTACAATCTGTGGGCTGTTTTATTAGTGCTGCAAACATCTTTGGATTTTTAATTTATATTAGGGCTGTTAATCGATTAAAATATTTAATTGCGATTAATCACAAATGAATTGCACATTTTGTATCTGTTCAAAATGCAACTTAAAGGGAGATTTGTCAAATATTTAATACTCTTATCAGCATGTGGACAAACATTTGCTTTATGCAAAAATAAGAATTATTGGAAATCAAGTAACAACACAAAACAATAACAAATATTGCCCAAATGTACTGCAATTAGCATAAAGACATATGCTCAAATCATAACATGGCAAACTGCATCCCAACAGGCAACAACAGCTGTCAGCGTGTCAGTGATCTGACTTGACTATGACTTGCCCCAAACTGCATGTGATTATTATAAAGTGGGCATGTCTGTAAAGGGGAGACTCGTGGGTACCCAGAGAACCCATTTTCATTCACATATCTTGAAATCAAGGGACCCCTTTGAAAATGGCCATGCCAGTTTTTCCTCGCCAAAATTAAGTGTAAGTTTGGAGCGTTAATTAACCTCCTTCTGGACGAGCTAGTATGATATGGTTGCTACCAATGGGTTCCTTAGGTTTTTAAGTTTAATATGATACCAGTATCTTCACTCTAGCTTTAAAACGCAGCCCACTACAACCTAGAAATCACAAGTTGCGTTAATGCGTTAAAGAAATGAGAGGCGTTAAAATTAATTTTGCGTTAACGTGTTATCGTGATAAGTTTGACAGCCCTAGTTTTTATGTTAGATAGATAGGGAAATAAAAGCTATCCCCCTGAATGATCTTTGATATTGTGGGTCTACTTTGGCCTGATGGGTCATACTGTGTTCAAACAGCAAATGTCTTGTTTTCCATTGAGGTCCCCTTTTTCACCTAACGTGCTGCGTTTCTCGGTATCTCTTTAACTCAAACAGTCATTTTAACTCCCATTTTTTAAAGCTTGGTAAAATCTGTAGACAGTTAGAGGCCAGTGGTTGTGATCTGAAACATTATGATGACCTTTGGGGGGGTTCCCTTATTCAGAGCAGTTACTCAGTCAGCACTTTTAGTCATTTTTAGAAAATAATCAAATCATTCTACGTTTAAATTTTTATTTATAAAAAGTCCTAGATGTGTCATAGAAAGTTGAGCACAGTTAAAATGATAATGGAGAAAACACAAATAAAACATTCTACTGTAAAAAGTCAAAACAATAACTGGCATCCATAATGTAGTTTTTATTGCATTTATTACTTTGCAAACGACCAAACTCAGTACTTTATTTTGAAACTACAACAGCAGAAATCTGTACACAAATATCTTTACAAGATAAAACTAAACAATGCACCATTAGCGTAACTAAATCAACAGTCCTACCAGTTATTTGATAATATATCAAATGGTAATCAGCAAACAACAACTGCATCTGGTATAATGAAAAGCAACATTGAATAAATAAGGTATTTAAATACAGATTTATACTGCCATCATCTGGAGGACATGAGTAAAACAGGAAAGGAGAAAAAAAGATAATTATTCCAAAATGCTTACATGGAAAAGATAAAAATGTGAGTTTCATCATGAAACAACATATGTGCAAATATGTAACAGTCTTATTATCTTATTATTACTGCTATCCACGCAAAATGTGCACAGCATATAAACATAGACCACACTGAGAGAGTACAAATCTAAAGGTCAGGCTGAATAGTGTCCAAAATTATCCAAATACTTTTTGGATGCATAAAGGTCTCAAAACATGTTTAAAGTACACTTTTTATACCTTCTAAACATGGATGTGAAGCAAGCCAATATTTGCCTTTATATAAAATGGTCAGCTGGTTCCAGTGTCTAGTTAATCTAATCTAATCTAATCTTAAATTGTCTTTAATTTCACATTTGTTCCTTTTCAGTGGATAAACTACATATGCAGCTGTCAACCCAACCAGCAAGTACATATCAAACATACTACTACACTACATTAAGATCATTACAGATATATAGTATACTGTTTATCCAAATGTACCTAATACTGTGTATCAGAACTAGCCAACAAGTGTTTTGAAAAGAAAGATATTGAATTCGTGCTCAACTAGGACTACTAATTAGTACTGAGTCACTGAGTTGGGCTGACTCACATTTGACCGTCTGTTTGGCTAATGGATGGTTTAAATTAAACACGAAAGCCGATCCCAGCTGACATCGGGCGAAGGCGGAGTACACCATGGACAGGTCGCCAGACAAAAATCAAAAATCAGCATTGCAAATGTTTTATAAGGAAGGAAGTGCCCTCCACGCATTTCTTCGACCTCGAGGGCACACACACAATGCGTTTTGGTGAGTTACATTGAATGTAAACATAACTTTTATTTGTTAACAAGAAAACTCCACAGCGGACCTTTAATGTAAAAGTTTGACATTTGCTTTCTTGCTGAGAGGTAGATGAGAAGGTGGACACCACTGTCATGTCTGTACGGTAAATATGAAGCTAATCAAGCTTAGCACAAAGACTGGAAACAGGGAAAGGGCTATCCTGGCTCTGCTGAAAGGTAACAAACTCCACCTATCAGCACCTCTATAGCTCAACAGTACTCACACAGCTGTTTCGCCTGTTTCCAGTCATTGTGCTAAGCTAAGCTGGCTGGCTGCTGGGGGTGAGGGGATGGGGGGTAGCTTCATATTTACAATACAGATATGAAAGTGGTCTTCTTATAACTTTTCCTTCAATTTGCTTTTGGTGTGGTAGAACAAACTATTACAGTGTCAGTGTAATAAAAAATGAGCCCTAGACATCTTGTGCTTTCCAAAAAACTTAAATGTCTTAAAATCCAGTAATGATGCCCCAGTTCCCTAAATAGGTGAAGGGGTGCCCTGAATGGAAGCCTGCCAAATGACACAATTTAATTCTCCTGCCTCCTCTTCCTCTTTCCCTTTTATCAGCTGCTTCTCCTTTTTTCTGTTCATCTTTTTTATATAATTTTCCCTGCAATAGCTCTTCTGTGTCTCCTTCTCCCAGTCAGTCGGGGTGGGATTTAGTTCTCAGAGCAGGCTGGCCAGGCTGGTAGCGGGTCCGTTCTGAGGCCGAAACCGCACAGGAGGGAGGCCATCTGTCCACTGAAACACAACACATTACAGTTTCTTTCAAAATGCAGGCAGCGTGGATTGACTCACGGTTTATAGGTTGATTGATTATCTTGTTGCGCTTACACGGATGAGGTTGTGTTCAGGGAGGCTGCAGGCGGTGATGTGGTCCTACAGGAGCTGCTGGGAAAGGTTCTGGTGCATTCGAGCTGCCTCGGGGGCGTCCATGGTGTTTCCACAAGCCTTGTTCTGATCTGCTGGGAGAAGATCACTGAGAACACTGATAACCACAGCGGCAGTTTTATGTTTAACGATTTTGGATCCTAACGTCAGATCCACCTTTGAAGATGCTTATCGAGTTACTGCAGAGTGATTAAGTGTTTCTTCAGTCACTTGTTGTTTTCTCTAAGCCATGTCCACTTCTAATTCAGTTGTGGCTTCATTACTCTGTGGTGCAATTGTGCTACTACTGAATGAGAAGTGGATATGTCTGCCTCCTCTGCAAGGGACCTCTACTTATTAATATTATATTATATTTCTGCCAATAGAGCCCCTAAATGCTACACACTGTACCTTTAAGAGGTTGGGGGCATGTGATTGACAGCACTACTTGAAAAGTGATATTATTAATTAAAAAATATGAAATAAAAACAGAGTTTTGAAAAGGGCATTTTGAAATAATAATTTATGTTAAAAAAAACCTCTTATGAAAATAAGAATGATGAAATAATATCTCATAATCAAGAATTGAATTTAAATAATTTCATTAATTATTGTTTCATTTCTATATTTTACGCATTTTTTTTTACTGTTTATCGGATATTGATCATATCCAGATGATGAATCCTAATGTTTTTGGTGACCCCCTGACATTTGCCAACATCAGACCAAGATGTCAGAGGACCAGAGCTGCACAGACATGTCTGGGATCTTGCTGGTCAGCTGCATGGCAGGAACCACCATATTGTTACTTTCCTGAAGAAAATATAGACCCAGACATGTAGTCAAGATCACATCTGCAGCCCTAAGATACTGGTACCACAGTGTGTTGTCTAATGGATAAGAGGATATGTGGTAATATGTAGACTCACCCTGTGGTTGCCCAGGACAAAGACGATGTGACCCAGCAGGACCAGCGAGCAGGCAGTTTAGATCCTCAGCATTAGACATCTTCAGGGTCTCCTTTAGAAACCTTCTGTTGATGCAAGTTCACATGTTGAACCTTCTTGCTCTAAACATAAGGACAGAAGGGTAAATGTAACATTTACAGTGCACATATTAACGTCCCTGGAAGAAAGACTGGAGCCCCCTGATGTGAAACGCTGCGGCTCGTAGACAATGAGAGCTGAAGTTATATTATTTTAAAATTCAACAAAACGCGTGAAACTTACACGCTGCTACATGAAAAGAGACACTGAATCATCTAAGCGTCACATAGTCAGAGCTTTTATACCCCAAGCTATCGTCTTGGGAGGAAAATATATTCCATTTAGCACTGTCACATGGTCATGACCCTGTGTCTTCAACACTGTTAACTTTTCAGGAACCGATACAAACAGAATTGTTAGCGGATTAATTCAGATTTGGATAAACCCGGGAGGTCCGAGAGAGTTCACAATGTACAGGGAGCTTGTGATCTAACAGGGACGATATGAGACTCACCTGTAGAGCAGCAGTGAACTGAGCCTAGGCATTATCCATGCAGTTCACAGAGATACAGTAGAGGCCCTGACACACAAAAAAGAGGAAACAGATGTGCATGGTTCGTATTATCTGGGACAGATGCATCTTGTAAAGCTTGTAAACTACTTTTTTCTGCAACCGAAGCACTAAAACAAAACCATGAACAAAAAAGGGGGGTATCATAACAAACACATTTTGTGTTATACTATATATTTCATTGGAATGCAGCCAAAAGGCAATTGTTGATGTTGTTCTCACAAATATATTTTGTCCCATTTTTCTCATCATAAAAATGCCTGTGTTTCCTTTAGGGCTGCAACTAACGATTATTTTCACTGTCAATTAATCTGTTGATTATTTCTTTTCGATTAATCAATGATGTCTGGTCTATAAAATGTCAGAAAATGGTGAAAAATGTCGATCAGTGTTTCCCAAAGCCCAAGATGATGTTCTCAAATGTCTTGTTTTATCCACAACTCAAAGATATTCAGTTTACTGTCATAGAGGAGTAAAGAAACCAGAAAATATTCACATTTAAGAAGCTGGAATCAGAGAATTTTGACTTTTTTTCCGTAAAAAAATTACTCAAACCGATTATCAAAATAGTTGGCGATGAATTTAATAGTTGACAACTAATCGATTATTCGTTGCAGCTCTAGTTTGCTTCATCGTAAAGGTGTGTTTTCCATGTGTGTAGACCTACCAGTAGTGTGTGAAGCTGGGCAGCATGATTTGCAAACAGCCTGGGAGACTGCTGGCAAAGCTGACAAACCTGAGAAATCTAAACAATATGTGCTTTTATTCATAATCAGCAACAGTCTGGCAACATACATACATGAACTGCTACTGCTACATGACGTACCTCTTGTAAAGCAGTGGCCTTGTGTCCAGTGACCAGCCGGCACATGATGATGTGCTCCAGCAGGCTGACTTGGAACGTGGACAGGATGGGGCTGCTGTCCAGCACTTTGAACACATACAGATGGAACAGAGTGGTGTCGTCATCCAGGGGGAGACAAGCAGTGAGTGTATTCCAACAAACTTCCTCTTCAGCTTCTCCAGCTGCATTAGAGCTTTGTCTGTGTACTTCTAGGCCTTCTCCAAGTAGCCCACCTGCATGGAGTGCATCAAGAAAATAAAAAAAATAAATCATGTTGCACAGATTATGCTCTTTCAGAATTTATGGTCATATTTTTAAGGATAACAAAACCTCACCAGGTACACAAAAGCACACACATGTGCTCTTTGGGCAGCCAGTGGAAGAGAGCTGCTGGATTAGTGGGAAGGATCTCATCGACGTGGAGAGTAGAGATGGTCTGGATACACTGCTGGAGCTGCTTCAGACACGGCTTCACACTCTTTACCTAAACCCAACATATAGACAGAGAAGACTCTGACCATTATATATACATTATTATCCATTGATATACTCAACAACACAACCTATCTGATGGTTAGGGTTATGGAGCAAAAATCTTTCTCTGAATAAGTACTCATTCTTTAAAATTAGCAAATGTTACAAATGCAAAAAAAAAAAAAAAACTACTTATTTTACTTTTAAATGCAAGGCCTGATGTGGTATTTTAGTGATTTTCCAGTTGTAAGACATGTGGATGTAGCTGTACCTGTCCAGCAGCCAGGTAGTGTGTGACCTGCAGCACCAGGAGAAAAAGACCTAAGGGACTCCTTCTCAATGGGGGTTCCCTGCCAGGTTTCTACGATAGTCCCACACAGCGTCAGCAGAGGGTGCAACTCTCTCAGCTTCTACTCCATCAGCAGCAGCTGCAGAGCCACAAAATGCATGTACAGTTTCTAAAATTGCAGGTGAGGAAAAAAAAAAAACACAACTAATATGTGAAGTGTCTTTAATTAACAGAGAATGATTTATGCTTACCATTCCTTTACTTAGTAAAAACAGAGCTCTGCAGGAAAAGAAAAACAACAAGACTTAATGTGAGATAATGAGAAATAAACCACAGTTCACACAGATGTTCAAACATAAATCTAATCTGTTACTTTGTGTACTCTGAGCCCTTAACTCTATACTCTGCTCCGACTCCTAGGAGATCACAGGCAGCAAGAGTAATAACAAGTTCCGTTCTTATTTTTCAAAATAAAACCACTTGAGTAACAGTTAACTCATATTTTCGTGTAATTCAGGTTATGGTAGTGACACACAGCTACAACAATAAACTATTTATATCGAAAAGACATTCCACGATATGTATATCCACTGGACACGGGAGTTTACTAAGGGAATGTTATACGTTACTAAAATGCTTCCTTTATTTTGAAGGGGAAGGTCGTCAAAATAAAGCGTCCACTTAAATGTAGCCGTTTGTGTCCCATAACCAACGGATAAACACTCTTCTTGATATGAATCTAAGCTAGTTTATTTGTAATTTTATTATTAATATTATTATTAAAATACAGGCTATGTTGTCTCCAGGATAAACCGGTCTATAATTGGTGGAACTAATGTGTTGCAGTCTGTGTTCCAACAGACAATATGTATGAGTACTAGCGGAACGCTAGCAAGAGTAAAAACCATGGTAATAACAAGTTCCGGTCTTTGTTTTTTTTCAAAATAAAACCACTTGAGTAACAGTTAACTCATATTTTCGTCTAATTCAGGTTATGGTTGTGACACACAGCTACAACAATGAACTATTTATATAGAAAAGACATTCCACGATAGTTATATCCACTGGACACGGGAGTTTACTACGGGAATGTTATACGTTACTAAAATGCTTCTTTTATTTTGAAGGGGAAAGGCGTCAAAATAAAAACGTTCACTTAAACCTAGCCGTTTGTGTACTCCATCCATGTTTGTGTCCCATAACCAACGGATAAACACTCTTCTTGATATGAAACTAAGCTAGTTTATTTGTAATTTTATTATTAATATTATTATTAAAATACAGGTTATGTTGTCTTCAGGAGAAACCAGTCTATAATTGGTGGAACTAATGTGTTGCAGTCTTATGTTCCAGCCGAGAATATATATGAGTGGGACCCTTTGGGGAATTTACTATTCACTTACATTGTTACGCACGATTCACGCCCTGACGTAGAGCTGCTAGTAGTGGAGCACAACGGCTACGTAAAGAGCGTAACTCGACAGCGGTGGTCGGCTCATTGATATCAGTGGAGCAGGTTGAGTGTTACTTGGCGGTGGAAACAGTTAAGTGATGTGACTTATTCTATATTTCTCTGAAGCAGGAAAAACATGACATTACAACAGCTTAATGTAACGGTAGCTTTGTGAATTTCAACATCCAGACTGCATCATCTATTAGCTAACAATAGCTATTATTACTAGCTAGCTTCTATCAAACTGAATCAATGCCATTTATTGTTATTACATACTTAATTTCAGATTTGGAGATTAACTGGAGACAATGGCGACGCGGAGGATCACACAGGAGACCTTTGATGCTGCTGTCAGGGAGAACATGGAGGAGTTTGAGATGGATCCTGATGAGGCTTTGAGGGAGGCTGTGGAGCAGTTTGAGTCTCAAGGTAACATAGCTAGAAGGTTCAATGATATATTGATTAATGTATATTGTTTTGTTGTTGACTGTTGATGGTGAGCTTGCGTGATACTTGACCCCACCCTCTCCCTTGAGCCCCACATCCGCCAACTTGTCATAATCTCCTTCTACCACCTGCGCAATATTGCAAAAATCCGACCCTCCCTCACAACCCCTGCTGCCGAGAAGCTCATCCACGCCTTTATCTCCTTCCGCCTTGACTACTGCAACTCTCTCCTCTATGGCATCAGCACCATCTCCATCAATAAACTCCAACTGGGCCAGAACGCAGCTGCCCGACTCCTCACTCACACCAAATCCTGGCATCACATCACACCAGTCCTCAAAGACCTCCACTGGCTCCCTGTTTCCCACCGGATCACCTACAATATCCTGAGCCTCGCCTACAAAGCCCTCCACCAACTTGCTCCCCCCTACCTCTCTGACCCCCCCCCCCCTACCCCCCCCCCCCCCCCCCCCCCCCCCCCCCCCCCCCCCCCCCCCCCCCCCCCCCCCCCCCCCCCCCCCCCCCCCCCCCCCCCCCCCCCCCCCCCCCCCCCCCCCCCCCCCCCCCCCCCCCCCCCCCCCCCCCCCCCCCCCCCCCCCCCCCCCCCCCCCCCCCCCCCCCCCCCCCCCCCCCCCCCCCCCCCCCCCCCCCCCCCCCCCCCCCCCCCCCCCCCCCCCCCCCCCCCCCCCCCCCCCCCCCTACCAACTCCCACGGTCCCTCAGATCCACCTCAGCTGGTCTACTTTCCACCTCCAAGTCAAACCTCCACAGCTTTGGGGACAGAGCATTCTCCAGGGCAGCTCCCAAGCTTTGGAACTCCCTCCCACAACACATTAGAGACTCTGATTCCCTCACCCTATTCCAGTCCCGCCTCAAAACCCATCTCTTCTCCTCTGCATGTATAAACATCTCTCTACCTTAATGGAGAGTTTAAGTATTAAATAGTAACTTTTCCTTCATCCCTTAATTAACTGGAGTTAATTGTCTTGAATAATGTTCCACCTCCAACCCACACTCAACGTCCGTTTTAAAAATCCTCCTTGGATAGTTCATATTCTTGCATTCAGATTTTTGTCATCCCTCTTTAAAATGTGTTTTGAAGAAGAGAGAACACTCATACGTTAGTTTTGCATGCTTACTGAATTATGTTTATTTTTAATCGTTTCTGTTTTGTACTTGATATTTTGTTGTGTGTCAAAGCATTAACCCTAATCTTATATGTGCAGGTGTGAACCTCAGTTATATAGTAAAAGCAGTGCCAGCTGTGTCATCTGATGACAAACAAGAAGAGCAAACACACGAGATCTTACAGGTAAGTCCTGTTTTGTGAAAAGGAATTGATGGCTGCCATAGTGTCAAAATCTCACGTGTTTTTTTTTTCTACTTCCAGGCTTTGGATTCTCTCCGCATTGGAAAAGACTCTGTCGGTGTTAAGGAAGTTGCAGCAGACATGAAACGCTTCACTGAGCAATGCTCACTTGGGTTTGCCCAGAGGTACCTGGCTGCCCAAAAAGACGCCTACCCTGTCATCCTCTCTTACTGCAAAAAGAGCATGGAGGAGCAGGAAGCTGTGTTGACCGCCCTGTCTGCGCTGGTTGCACTGACAGATGGACAGCCAGACTTGTTGGATGCAGAGGGTCAGCAGTTCCTTTTGAATGTCCTGAAGAAGTACAAGGCGGATTCCTCTGTGATGCGTGTAGCCATCTGCGTCGTGCGTCACTGCTGTTTAAAACACGAACAGAACAGGCAGGATTTGGTAAAAGGTGGCGTCCTGTCTCTGCTGACCGGTGCCGTTAAACAACACAGTGGATGTGCTG
Organism: Sebastiscus albofasciatus; assembly: GCA_916701655.1. Lineage (NCBI taxonomy): Eukaryota > Metazoa > Chordata > Actinopteri > Perciformes > Sebastidae > Sebastiscus > Sebastiscus albofasciatus. Next base: position 160,169 of record CAKAOI010051481.1, on the reverse strand, counting down.
AGCTGGTCAAGGAGGCCTCTGCAGCCCTCAGGGTCATGACCTTTGACGATGACGTTCGAGTTACGTTTGGGCATGCTCACGAACACGCCAAGATGATTGTTCTTGAGCACAATGGACTGAAGGTTTTAATTGATGCTGCGAAAGGTAAGGCCTGCTGATGGCTGAGGGTGTTTAGCATAATAGCTTCAACTACTTTAGTTTCTTCTAAACAGGATTCTGATTTCATTACTGTAATTTCTTTATCTCCTGTGTTCCTCCCTCACAGCTCACCCTGATAATACTTCAGTTCTGAGTGAGCTGTGTTCAACTCTGTCCCGTCTGGCTGTGAGGAACGAGTTCTGTCAAGACATCTGTGATCTGGGAGGATTGAAACTCATCATAGCGCTGCTTGCGGACAGCTACGAGACAGCGGTAGCCAACTAAAAACAAAGCATTGTGATACAAACTGATTCAAGATTCAACCTCCATGTTTGTCATGCTCAATGAACTGTTTTTCTCCTTGCAGGAGTTGGTTCGACAGGTCCTTAGTGCAATACGAGCCATAGCAGGAAATGATGATGTGAAAGATGCAGTTGTTAATGCTGGTGGAGTCCAGCTCATTGTCGTTGCCATGAACAGACACATGAGCAACTCTGCTGTGAGTTAAATGTCATACCTACACGCTAATAGACTGTGAATGGGTTTGATCTAGCATTTACCACATATTTAATATACACATTTTAATATACATTGTTTTTTGTTGTATAAAGATGAATTTGAGTTATAAATAAATTCTGCAAATGTCCTAAGATTATGTTCATGTTCTGCTACAGGTGTGTGATCAGGGCTGTGCATGTCTCTCTGTCCTTGCTCTGCGTAAACCCAACAACTGCAAAGTCATCATGGAAAATGGAGGTGCCTTGGCTGCTGTGCAGGCTATGAAAACACATACTGATGTGCTCAATGTGCAGGTAATATGAGGTCATTAATAATAATTGATATGCTTCCTTAAAAAAAACAGGAAGCATATCAAACAGTCTGCCAACTCTCTATGTCCCTGTTTTCTTTCCTTCTAAACAGAAACAGGGGTGCATGCTGATGAGAAACCTGGTTTCACGTATGAGTGACCTAAGCAAACCAATCCTGGAGATGGGAGCAGAGGCCCTGATAACCCAGGCACTACGGACCCACCAAGACTGTGGTGACGTGGGTAAAGCAGCCCTCAGAGATCTGGGATGCCAGGTGGAGCTCCGAGAGCTGTGGACCGGCAAACATGGCAGCCTCACCCACTGAAAGTAGAGGAGAGCAATCACTGTACACTCTTAACATGAGTTTGCCTCACATGCAATTTTAGGCAAGATGAAATGTTATGTTGGTATACCATGGCCGAAGTGTTGAAGCAGATGCATCTACCCAGGTAGACGTATTTGTTAAAAGTAGTTGATGTAGAAAAGGCTTGTGAGTAAGCCACAAGTCCCACACAACACCTTTTGAGAGGTTGAATATGCTTTCCAGTCCTTTTTCTGTTTTTGGACAAGTACAAAAAGGTCATTGTAGTCCTGCTAAAGGGACTGTTTGTAAGAATCACAAATGCTTGTTAACAGCGACACCTGGGGACGTTAAGTCAACGAAAGTCAGCGACGGGCTCGCGGTTGTGCTCGCTCTACATAGACATGACTGAGCATCGCTCAAAACAGTGAGGCGACACACGTCAGCTAAAACCACAATATTACTATATTTCACCTGCTTTGCAGTAATGTTAGCTGACCAGACGAAGGTCTCTCCATGAATCACTGCTGATCCTAGTGTTGGCTTTTCCTGCCTCAGCCGCGGACGGAGGGAACAGGTGAGACACCGGCACCCGGTCGGAGACGATTAAGTTTCTCGCTGCGGAGCCCCGTTACTTCACAAGACACGGGAAACCTCTGTTGGTCTGGAGGAGCTGCAGCATTTATTTATCAAACGTCCACTGTATATTCACTAGATATTCTCAGAGCTACTAACTCTTCTGCAGTGTGTAGTGTGTGCGTGCATGCACGTTAGAGTGGAGCAAAATAGCGAGAACAAGCGCGGCGCGTGAGTGAAGGCTAGCAGGCAGAGGAGAAGAGCACAGCAGAGACTCCGGCTGTGGAGACCAAAGCTACGGTCTCCCCTGTGCCCTCCGACCGCGGCCAACACTGTTTTGCAAGACGGTCGTCACTAGATATAACTTTGTGGTTTTGGTGCTTCCGTGTAGTTTGTGTTGGAGTCTGAGTCTGAACAGCATAGCCACACGCGAGCGCACATGGGACACCGACCCGGATTGATTTATATGTGTAAGAAGTTACAAACAGTCCCTTTAAGATTCCTTTCCCATGTTGGCAGAGCCAAATTTTAATTTTATTGAATGCCTTATACTTGTACTCGATCTAAACATGTACTTTTTATGTTTTTTTTAGTTTGTATATGTATTATTACAGTGTAAAAATGAAATACCTAGACTAACCACTGACAACATTACAGTATATGTTGCATGATTATGATAAAACTCACTCTTTGGTGCCTCACCTTTATGTTGCTGTGTGTGTATATATATATGTGTGTGTGTGTGGCTGTCTAGATAATCACATACTGTATCTGGTAAGACGCCAACTGTGTCTCCTCCCGCTCACGCCCCTCCAACCGACCTATCCAAACAAGCCCCTCCTCGTTCAGACTCCATTTCCCAGAATGCCTCTGTTCTCGTCCTTGTCAAACCCCAGAGCTCGCTGTGGTCAAGCTAACGTTAGTGAACTGCCTCGCTGACAGCAGTTGGTTGTAACGACGAGAAAACAACACAGCATGGACGATGCCCGTCACTTAAAGTCACCGCAGAGCTGGTGAAGTATGAGGAATGTGTGGAAGACAGTGCCTTCAACACCAGGAGACATTTATATATACATATATAATATAACATTCCCCTGAACGCTGTCGACGAGTTACATTAACGGTAATGTAGCAACGAGCTAACAGCTAGCTAACGTTACTTAACCTGCTGTTTGGTTAACTTAGAAACAGCTTCAGACCAACCTGCCAACGACTCCAAACAAAGCACCGAGTTAGAGATATCACAGCATCGGAAACCTTCGTCCTGGTGTCTGATTAGCAAGGTAAGAATGTAATGTGTGTAACTACTGACAGTTGGCTGACTGTGTTGTTTAGCTAGTGGACAAGTTTCAACAGGACTGGTGGTGAGAGCACCAACCGGTGTGACAGAGGGAGAAGCATGGTGACCTGTTTCATGAATGAATATCTTGTTAATTTAACTCCAATACTTGTGTTTTATAACCATACCCTGTTTGTTGTTATGCAGTGTTAGTACTGGCACACATCATTCTAAAATAATAATATTAAATGCCTTGAAAAATAGTGGCTTTATGGGATATAATGCTGTTACAAAACAAAATAACACATAATATAATGCATGTCCCTTACAGTAACACCACAAACTCAGGATTATTATTGAAATTTGACATATTTATAGTGGTTTATGGGATACCATGCTGTTACAAAACTATTGCTTAACGTGACGAAAAGGACAAAATACCAGGTGGTGGACCAAATAACACATTATAATATAATGCATGTCCCTTACAGTAACACCACAAACTCAGGATTATTATTGAAATTTGACATATTTAATTTAGAGCTGAAGTAATCATCACCAGCTGTTGTGATAACTGATAAATCATTTATTAAGCACAAGTGCCAAATGTGCAGATTTGCTGCCTTTCTCTGTTTTATAATCAGTGTAAATGAAATATCTTTGGGCAATATATCAATATTATATAAATATCATGATATAAGACTAGATATTGTCTTAGATTGTGGATATCGTAATATCATAATATGGTATAAGTTTCCTTATGAATTATAACCATACCCTGTTTGTAGTTATGCAGTGTTAGTACTGGCACACATAATTCATAATTCGGCTTTATGGGATACAATGCTGTTACAAAACTATTGCAAAAAGGACAAAATAGCAGGTGGTGCACAAAATAACACATAATATAATGCATGTCCCTTACATTAACACCACAAACTCAGGATTATCATTGAAATTTGAGCTGAAGTAATCATCACCAGCTGTTGTGATAATTGATTAATCATTTGTTAAGCATAAATGCCAAATGTTGCTGCCTTTCTCGGTTTTATAATCAGTGTAAATGAAATATCTGTGGGTTTTTGAGTTACAAACAATATGAATATGTCACCTAGGGCTGGGCAATATATCAATATTATATAAATATTGTGATACAAAACTAGATATTGTCTTAGATTTTGGATATCATAATATCATAATATGGTATAAGTGTTGTTGTTTCCTGGTTTTAAAGGCTGCATCACACTAAAGTGATGTAATCTTCTGAAGTTACCAGACTGTTCTAGTTGTTCCATCAATTACCTCTCCCCAGTTAGTCATTATATCTTAAGGTGACCAGATCCAACCAAACCAAATGTGGGACAAAGGGTATGTTTATGCAGGACACTTTGGGACACGTTACCACAGTGTCCACAATTTTTATATAATGCAGGGTTGGAAATCAGCACCAGCCACCAGCCAAATGCTGGTAAAATATGCAAGTAGCAGCTAGATTTGCTTCACTCACCAGCCAAAAAAAAACAATGGTGATCTATTGAGTGACTGGTACATTTTTGAATCCACCAGTCACAGTGGCAGGTGGACAAAAAAGTTAATTTCCAATCCTGTAAAATGTCTATCTAACTTAAATAATAAACATTTCTATTCTATCCCTATCTTGTAAAATTTCCACCGGCTTATAAATACTTTATAAGTAGTTTCACAGTCTTTGTTGTAGCTGCTCTTCCTTTTCTTTGTGGTAGTTTCCATGATATTCCACCTAAAGCTGTATAGCTTGTGACTTTGCGGTAACTCTCAAGTTTCCCCGTTGGGCATAGCGTAACAAAGACGGTGAAAGGTCAACCTGCACTTGACCCACATGTGGACAGTTTGACAGCAAACACAGCCCTGTGATGACAGCTTTCTCTGCTTTCTTCACAGCCATTGGATTAAAGTCAGATTTTAAAAAAGCGTCTGTCCTGCAGTGGTTTGACTTTTGAAACCTAGAGACAATGAAAATGTGGGACATCGTCTCAATATGTGGGATTTCGTCTCAATGTGTTGGACGTGGTACAAGGGATAAAAATGCTGTGCAGTCCCTTGTAAAGTGGGACACCTGGTCACCCTATTATATCCACACATTAGATGATTATTTATCATGATCTCATCTTCTAAATATTTTGTGAAAGCACAAATAGTCAATCCTACAATATCTATTATATTATTGTATTTGGTCAAACATATTGTGATATTTGATTTTTTCCGTATTGCCCAGTCCTAATGTCACTGGGATCAGGAAAATTGTGAGCACTATTTTCCAAAATAGTAAATGAAACCGTTACAGATGGATTATTTCGCTGATCTCACTCAGCTGAAAGGACAGGTTGTTCACAGAAGTTTCTCACAGAATCATTTCACACACAAGAAGGCACTGCTGTGTACTTAATTAACACTATTAATCCACAGGGACAGCTCTACCTCTCTATTGCTGTGTATATAGCATGGGAATGGTGTAGTGTATCATAGATGACAAGTGGGAAAAATCCACACCTTACAGGCGTAGCCAGCCTTCAGGAACAAGGAACTATAAAAATAAAATGTATGGGGAAGGAGGCTTCTGGGAAGGGTGAGGGACAGCCCCTTAATAAGGACATTGGGTGAGGTGAAAGGGGACGCATTAGGGGTTTAAGTGCTCATTTGAGGGTCTGGCTTGAAGCCCTGCTGTACTGATGCCAATATTAGTTGCCCATGACTACCTAGCATTTCAGTAGCCTCTCTGTTTGCTCTCTTGTCCCATGGCTTTCTCTCTCCATCTTGTTTTGCTCGATTCTCCTCACTGTTACTTAACTCCTTGGACCCTGATGTTTCTAAGGGGAATTTTCCCCAATAATCTTTTAAAATATTGAGTATATAATAGTTCTGGCTCTTCTTGCATCCCTACTATTTTTGCTGTTATTTGGAATAGCATATACGTATGTATGTTACAAAGTGATTCATTAAAGACGTAAATGGTAGGTTAATCAGTCATGAAAGTAATTGTTGCAGCCCTAAAAAATACACATGCCAGCTTTAAACACATTCTCCTGCAGTTCAGTTTCACATATTTGACAACTTGTGAATTGTGATTGTGGTTTAAAAGTGGTGTTGGTTTGAGCAATGCTTGGCTGTGACACTTGTGCAGTCTGTAATAATGGAGCCAGTGAGCCCGTGGGGGGTTGAAGGTTGTATGAATAGGTGATTTGTCTAGTAAAATGATTAGCTCATTGTAGAACATGCAGACGTCTTTGTTTGTGATGGTAGTGAGATCGCCCCAGATAATGTTCTCCCTCTAAAGTTCATCACATGTAAGTCTCCATTGACCACATAGGCAAGAATGTCCTGATTGTACAAGATGTGGTTATCGGATATGTTAGCAAGGAAGGGGCTTCAATGGTATCCTTGTATCTAAAGCTTTGCTCAGACACCTTTCACCTACAAGTCCTCAACTCCACCCTCCAAAAGAGACAGTGTATTTATATAGCCTTCAAAGGAGTGGCTGTTGGCTAAAGGTAACTGGATTATTCTTTAAGTAAGTATTTACTTGTGTTGGTTGTTGTATTTACAGTTTCTTGAAAGATAACCCCCCTTTCTGTCAATCATCACATGCTGACATGACACTTATTTACTCAGCAGGGGGAGTGCAAAGAAAGTACTGAACTAGAATAGATTCCTGTGCCTACAGGTTTACACTGGACTAGACTTGAATACTTTGGTGGTCATTGCCACATGATAAAGCTAGCTATATTGCAAAGACTTAATTTTTAGACAGTGTTGGCATTGTCGACATGCTTGTCACCTGATCCTGACACAGAAGCTTAGTCGCCGAAATATCTCAACCTAAAACTGACCTCTGTTTCTCTCTCCGATCTCTACCTCTCCTCTGTAGCTCTCAGCGCCTGGTGTTGCTGCCACCCCTGCTGTGGTTGAATTCATGAGCACGGCCAGTGTCAGCGGTTTGTAGTCCTCGGGGATGGGGAGTGGAGTACAGGAACAACGGGCATCACTCACACAGGGAGAAGTGCTACCGCTGGCTTCCTCCAGTCAGACAGAAGTGAGCTATGAGGTGACATTTTATGCAGTTCAGTTTTAATCTGTGAATTTCAATCACATTGCTGACAGTGAGTAATCACTATGTTATTATGTAGAATAAAGAAAATATGTGTCGTTATCTGGTAATCTTAAAGGAACAGTGTGTAGGATCTGGCGTTATCTAGCGGTGAGGTGAGGAGATTGCAATCAACTGAAGGCTCTCCCGCAAAGCGTGTCAGAGAGCTATGGTGGCTGACGCAAAAATGTGAATGGCCCTCTCTAGAGCCATCTGGAGCAGAGCTAGTGTGTAGAGTGTGTAGAGTGTGTGTGTGTGTGTGTGTGTGTGTGTGTGTGTGTGTGTGTGTGTGTGTGTGTGTGTGTGTGTGTGTGTGTGTGTGTGTGTGTGTGTGTGTGTGTGTGTGTGTGTGTGTACGTGGGAAGTGAGTGGTAAAGCAAGCAAGGGAGCAAGAGAGTGGCTTCGACGGGAAAGAGTAACATTATCGATTCCGGCCCAAGCAGGAAAAGTTAAGTGTTTGTTTTGTCCGTTCTGGGCTACTGTAGAAACATGGCAGTGCAACATGGTGGACACCGTGAAGAGGACCTGCTCCCTATGGAGATTTAAACGGCTCATTCTAAGCTAACAAAAACACAACAATTCTTATTATCAGGTGATTATACACTAAAGAAAACATACTTATTAATTTTATATTCAATTTCTGCCAATAGATCCCCCTAATTCTTACACACTGGTCCTTTAAATGGCAGGGGAAAGGAAATTCTTTCTGCTAATTGCTCTGCTGTATTTGTAGATGATCTGAGCTGAGCTTAGTAGCTTCATGGCCTCTTCTCGGTCTTCGGTTCATTTAAGGATATCTGCTCCCATTTGTAATGTTTTGGGAACTGGTTAATCAGATGTGATCTATTATCCTTACACAACTCCAGTTTAATGATCAACAGCATCTCAAACACAACTTTGTTCACATAAGGAGGGAGTTTTTGCAGGATTCACACTGTTGGTGTTGGTGACCCTAAATGTGATTCATCCATCGCTTTGCAGGGCCTTAAGCACACTCGGTCTATCCTCAACTCGCTCTTCTCTGGGGCTCTAGCGGGGGCTGTGGCCAAGACAGCTGTTGCCCCGTTGGACAGGACTAAAATCATCTTCCAAGGCAAGTTGGATTCTCTGCTGACCTAAAAGTGGAAACTGTTTTTAAATTAGAAATGACTCACATGGATGCCATGGAGTTATATCGAGAACTAATGTTATGTTTTAAAATCTGGGTAAAGCAAAAATAAATGTGGTCTGAGTGTGTCACACCACAGAAGAATCCGTAATTAACCACCCAGCCACATTTGAATGATTAAAAAAATTGCCAAGTATATAGAATTATGTTTCAAAATCATTAAAAAAATATGAAGGATTCTCTGCTCTGAAACACTGGGGGCGTGTCAGCTGAAGGCTCTGATACCACGCCAAATCGCAGTGAGGGTTGATAATACATATGCAGAGTTACAGTATATGCGACATGACTTATTGGGCATCTTGCCATCTTAAAATTTGCTCCAAAACGCCGGGTGGGCGTACAAACAAAATATTATGTGGATAAGCAAGAAGTCAACGAGTGTTACCAGAAAGAAAAGTAGGCTGCCTGACAACAGCAGGAAACATCGACGTACCGCCAAACATTGCATCTGTTTACTGTAATTATTACTCACTTACCTCCAAGTCAAAATTACTTTCTGTCTTTTGGTGCTTCCCCTCGGGATGCCACTCTTTACATGAGACCTATTTTTTTGTTTTAGCTTTTACAAAACAATCTCTCATATTCTTTCATAACCTGCAGCAAAAAGCCTCTTCTTTCCCCAGTGTGTCATGTGACTGTCCATGTGGTCTCTCAATGAACAGTTGTAGAGATGTCTGTACAGGCCAACCTGCTCGGCCAGTCTTCCCTCAAAGGCATCCATGTTGAAATGAAAAGCGCAGAGCGTGGAGGAACCACTGATTCTATGTGCTTGTATAGTGTTAGGGGAAGGGTTATGCTAAGGATGGCTCCAGTGCATCATCGAGCCATGATTACAGGCCGCTTCAGGCCCAACCAAAAAATCCTGAACACAAAAATGGAGAAAAACATTTTAACGGTCTAACTCCACAATTCAATACTATATCGTTCACAGTCTTTTCACGTGTTTTCAGCACTTATTTTCTAACATGTACCCAGACTTTAACTGCGTTACAAGTTGCATTTATATCAATAAGAATATTAGAAAATGTGCAATGACTTACAGAAACACTGGACATGTTATTTATATTGCACATTTGTTTTGTTTTTTAGTGTCTTCAGCTAGATTCTCTGCCAAGGTAAGTTTGATCACATATTTAATGTCAGTTTCTTTGTAAAACAACTGTCTCTGATTCTCATCCTTACCAAGAGATTAAATCACACCCATTGCAGTTAACATAAGCCACATGTTTAGAGTTTAATTCACAGTTAAAATAAACTTGCATACATTTTTCATGTTCATTTAGTAACATATTCGTTTTTCAGTCTGACCTTCACAGAATATATCACAGGAACAAGTTTAAAGACAAAAGTCTTAACAAAATAGATAATCATCAATCAATCATGAATTTGTGCACCCTACATTACAGGAGGCCTACAGGTTGATCTACCGCACCTACCTGAAGAATGGCTTCTTCAGTCTGTGGAGGGGGAACTCTGCCACCATGGTGCGAGTCATCCCGTACGCTGCCATCCAGTTCTGTGCACATGAGCAGTACAAGAGGCTGTTGGGAGGCTACTATGGCTTTCAGGGGAAGTAAGTGTCAGTTTATGGTAGAACTACTCTGGTCTGTTGGCTCATCTACTGACTTTTATCTTGACACTTGTGTTTGTTTTGAGACTGAATTTAAGCTCATTTAAAGATTTTCATACAATTGTTGTTCCAGAGTCCTGCCTCCATTACCGAGGTTACTGGCTGGGTCTATGGCGGGGACCACGGCGGCCATGCTGACCTATCCTCTGGACATGGTGCGAGCTAGGATGGCTGTAACGCCAAAGGAAATGTAAGGTCATCTTTAACTTCCAATGCACAATCATCAGTAGGTATCTGACACATGTACACTCTGACAACGGCACTACAGCAAAATAACACAAGGGGCTGTAGTAGTAGAGTAGAGTGTGTTGCTACAAGGTTCAGGTTTAAGATGAAATATGGAACATTTGGAAGGCTTATCAAAAGCCATGACACCGCAAAGCAATTCATACATAGATACAATTGTTATAGTACAACTTTGTAAGATAGATAGATAGATATCTAGACATTGAAACTGTGGTAATGTTGCTGGTATGATGTCAATATACTGTTAAAAGATCATTTTTTGCTGTCTATTCTGGCATGCGGAAAAAATAGGCGAGACCTCGAATCTCTAGAAGAGACGCAGCTGACACGCGGCCAAGCTGCGTTTGTGCTGTGCTGCTCGCGAGGGCTGTGTGGCTGCTCTGACCCGTTAACATGGGCGCCAAAATAAAAAAACAAGCGTGCTGCTCACACATCCAGTGTCTCCCGGGACCCACGATGAGTGGGTGAAACAACCAAAATGAATGTCTCTCAAACTGTTGTTTTATGGATACGGTCTCCACAGCACAGGCATCTGAGGTAGTTTGTGTTCCTGTTTAGCCTTGAATGGACACAGTGCTTCTCAGTGCTCATCTTTTTTTTGTTTTTGGTGCCTCCTCTGTTTAGGTACAGTAACATCATGCACGTTTTTGTGCGAATATCCCGAGAAGAGGGCCTGAAGACATTGTATCGAGGCTTTACACCCACCATGCTGGGTGTTATTCCCTATGCTGGTCTCAGCTTCTTCACCTATGAGACACTGAAGAAATTACATGCAGGTAATGCACTACCACTGCCAAGTCTACATGGAATTGTGTATTTATCCACAACCCCTTTCTTTCACACCTAACGTAAATGTTGCATATATAAAATGGCACTTCTCAACTTCCTTCTCTCCCCTGTAGAGCGCAGTGGGCGCCCACAGCCCTACTCATATGAACGTCTGGCGTTTGGAGCCTGTGCAGGACTTATTGGCCAGTCGGCGTCTTATCCTCTGGATGTGGTACGACGTCGCATGCAGACTGCAGGAGTCACAGGTCACACGTACAGCACCATCCTGGGCACCATGAGGGAGATTGTATCTGAGGAAGGGGTCGTCCGGGGACTCTACAAAGGTCTCAGTATGAACTGGGTTAAAGGGCCCATCGCAGTGGGGATCAGCTTCACCACCTTCGACATTACTCAGATCCTCCTTAGGAAGCTGCATCAGATGGGCTATACGGCTCGATAATAGCGATACAGAAAGAGGAAAAACGGGAATAGTGGGATCACAAGTTCCCCACTCTCCCACCCTCTGAAGAGAAAGGAAGTGAGAGAGTGTATCAATGTGTAGAAGCAAACACACACTGGCTCAGGATGTGTGATATCAATGCATTCTCTCACTTGATTTGCGTGCAGCGGGGGATGTCCAGTCACTGTAGGCGTGAGGTATGTTGGATGGTACGGAGTACCCGTACACACTGTTGTCATGTACAGCTAAGTGCAATATGCTCAGTGATTTTCTGTGTTTTTGTGTACACATAAATTATAACCCTTCTGCCCTCGTGGACCAGGCCTGTGAGTGTCAATCTGACAGTTTAGAGGTTCACACACACACACACACACACACACACACTGAGGTCTCCCAATTGCCTTGTGTGTCCGCTTAAAACTGACACCTTCCAATGCAATGCAGGTTGCCACTCATTTATTATAAACTTTTTAAGATGCATTTGATTAAATAAGAGCAAATTTTGAGCCCCTCTGAGATTAGTTTTGTTGTGAGTCAGTTTGTTTTAATGAATTATACCAAAGGGTCGGATATGAGCTAGTGGCAGATTATATGTTTGTGGTGTTTGTATATTTAAGCACAAAAGTTCACAGAATACCACCAGAGAGCAAAAATCTTGCCCAGCACACAGGTAACAGCATTGTTACTGCCGTCAGATGGTCAGTTTTTGTTTGAGTAGAATATATTGAAATCGCTATGAGTCTAGTATCTATAAGCAAAGTTCCTAAATAAATTTTATTTGTAGTTCAGCTACTGTGCAGCAGACGAATGAGCTAGATTTTATGCCAGTGCCAACATGTATGAAGTGTAAAGAGTGCTCATATGATTTGGTTTGTTTTCACTGTGATCATATAATGGGCTTTTTAAAAGAATATTGTTAATTGTGATAGCCAGTTTTGTTGTTTGAAGTATTAATACAGATGATTAGACAGATTTCTGTAGTTGAAAATAACCTCCTATGGACATACAGTCCCATGTAATGCACATCAAGCAATTCGATAGGTCATTTTTTAAAATGTGAGGTCATTTACACTAATTTAACAGCTTAGGAGGAACACATGTACAGTCTAATGTAACCCAATACAACAGCCCTACAAGGAATTCTACCTTTATGAAGCGTACAATGGTCTGTTGTTGTTGACGCTGTGTGAGAGTTGTTGCTTTAACTCTTTTAGCCGTGTTGTTTTGGATTACAATACATTGAGAGGTGTTTCTAATCCAGTGTGTCACTGATAATGGCAAACAGAGTCACATATACGTATACAAATGTTGTCTTCCATTTGCTGTTGGTTTGGCAGCTGCAGAGGGTTTTGTTTGAAACTTGGCACACAGGTTGTAGAGTTGGACCAGTATTTCCTAATGAACTAGCTTGACTGGAAATATGCACACACCTAGTGGAGAGATCATTTGAGTTCTCTGTTACAGGCATGATTTAGTACATTTTAGTGTCAGTATTGTACTTTACCTCAGCACATATTAATGAAATTCTCACATATCAATGTGTTGCGTGGAGTATTGTCAAAAATGGGACTAGGTGCTCCGTTTTCATTTGTGTGTGAGACAGTTTGAACACATCGATGCAGGGTCACAGTTGTTGAAGAGTGTCAATAGTTTCTATACTTAGACCACAGACATACTGAGGCAGGATGGTTGAGCTGACGGAGCAGCCGGGTGCAGAGCCAGCCAGGTGGAGCAGAGGGCAAGAAAGTCACCTTTACCAGAATAAAGCAGGACGTTTTCTCTGTGAAATGGGTCTGAGGATCTCCACTGAAACTAAAGTCGGGTTTAAATCAAAAGTTCCTGTGACATTTAGTCTCTAGAACTGCTTTTCAAGGAACTAAAAGGTTCCTTCAGCCCATTGTTATCTGTGTTTCCATAGCGATCTAAAAACAAGTGAAGATTAGGCAAGCAACATGACATGGGACAAGTGTTGCTGGTGGTCACAGCGGTAAACACACTCTGCAGCCTGCTGTTCAGTGTCTGCCCGTTTCATCTAAAAAACACGCTGTAAAAAAATGTCTCACTGCGACGATATTTACTGTTGCATATATTTACTGATGTAATGAATGAAATGCAGCATAGGAAAATGAAAGTTCTGGTACTTTCAGAAAGTACTACCTCGACCAGGGCCTTTTTTTGGGGCTAAAAAGTCCTCGTAAAATGTCCCCAGACCTTAACCTAGATCCTGGTCCCTGCAGTCGAAACTTAACGAGTTCCAACAAAGGTTCTTAGTTCCCGGGGAAAGTTCCTGTGGTGGAAACAGGGCTTAATATACTAAAAAAACCCAATATTGCAATACTGTATTAATATAATATTGTATTTAAACTCTACTAGGGCTTCACTAATTATTTTTATTGTTTAGTTTATACATATTTGTATTATCAGACATAGTTAGAGTAATGTCTTAACATTGCTTACTGTACGAGTTCTGACCAGCAGACCACCAACCCAAAAATATTCACTGCTATAGAAAAGCAACGTTTTGCATTTGTGAATCTCTAATAAGCCAACGTTTTGTGTTTTCACTATTTAAAAGATCAACCGATTATCAAATTCGAATTGATATATTTTTTTGTCCATTAATCAATTTATCGATTGATTTTTTTTCTGTCCTAGGACTTTTTATGCTAACGCTGATAGTTTTTGCACCAATACCACAAAAATATTTATTTGATACGATACTTTAAAGTGGCAATAGACAAGCCTTTTGCTTTAGCTCATCATTCTGAAGTAAATGTTGAATGCACAATTTAATGGCTATAGAATAATGACACCATCAGCATTTAGATTGGTTCACTATGCAATTCAGTCTGCCACTGGGTACGATCTCCCAGGAAAATTAAGGCTCGATTTACGGCGCAAAGGAAGTGCGTCAACTGTTGTGCAACCATAACAGGAAGAGGGTAGCACTTTTGTTTTCCCCCGGTAGCTAACCCCAGTTACCAAAGAGTATCAATTTAAGTTCTTTGGCGTTACTATCCCCAGTAGCGGAAATGGTGGACCGTGGAACAATCGAAGTAACTGTGGAAAACAAAATGCAGTGTGTCCTGTGCACTGTTGCTAACTCGTTTTCCAATAAAAGTAGTTAGCACTTGCTCCAAATGTTGCTAAAAGTCATCAGATGACAACATACAGGTCCTGGCACAATCATTTGCATAAAGCTTAGTGGTTGTGTCATTTGCAGCGAGGGAGAGACTGCCTGTGCGTGGCACAAGAGGAGAGGGAGAGACCCCAGAATGAATTACAATATAATATATTTGAATATATTTCGTGCTTTTTCCCTTTTTCTTATGTCGCTAAATGTGTAGCAGGCTCTGAGGAAAACAGAAAGCAATCCAGTTGTCTTTGCGACCGCAGCGCCAACAATAATAGCTACTTGGGGAAGTTGTCTATTGACACTTCTTCAAGGAATACAAAACATTTTTAAACTTTTTTTCATTTAACAAGAGGCCAAACTTCTCAAATGTCAAATATGTCTAAACTAGGGCTGTCAAAGTCAACGCGATAATAACGCATTAATGCTATCGATCTTACGGAGGTTGTAGCGGGCTCAGTTTTAAAGCTAGAGTGAAGATACTGGCATCATAGGAAATTAGACATTATACATTTGCATAAAGCAAGCGTATTTGCCAACTCCCATGTGATAAGAGTATTAAATACTTGACAAATCTCCATTTAAGATATACAACAACTTTGCCTGAATAAAATAGTCTAAAATTGGTAAATTCATGATTAAAAACAGAAAGTATTTGATCGAAAGTAAGTAATAAAGTACATTTGGGTCAGTACCAAAATAGTATTGAGATGTGATGCCCAGCCCTGTACTGGATAGGCTTCTACACTTTACCCCCATTCATTAGTCAGCTCCCCGCTGACCTGCCTGTCTGACCATCATCATTTTATCTGTCTGTTCATCAATGTTGTGTTTGTTTTCCTCATTGTTCAGTGAATCAGGAGGATTGTAGCAGCGATCTGGTGACACCTAAACACAGTCAGATATTATTCTAATCAGCAAACAGTGGTGATGCATTAGTGTTAACAGCGGATGCAAGTGTAGTCTTTAATATCAGTGTTTTATCTTTACCCCTGCCTTCGTTATTAGGTGGGAAATATGTGTAGCTGAGTTTTGATCAATGACTGCGTGAAACCTGCACAAGTTCTGAGCTGAAGCTTGAAGAATGCTGCATAGTGGAAAATATACAGTAACCGAAAGCTGAGTGAAGGGTAGTTACTGACTCTTAAGTGCCTAGCAAAGAATAGTAACATTTTTACTATGACTGAGCTACTTCTACTAACCTTTTTGAAGGTTGCTTCCATTTTCTAGCCTTTGCTTCGGTCTTGAAGTTACGAATATTTAAGGGACAGCAGACGGTTTGAAGTTTGGGGATTGTTAGACCTCTGTGACTGAATGTATTACTTCAGGTCCTGTTTTTGTATGTGAATTTTGTAAAACTTCTAAACTGCCTTGCAGTGTTTTGCTATCTAGGGTGAGATTCATGATCCTTAGCTCCCTAACAGGCTCGACCAATCCATTCCAACCAGTCTCGGACTCATTTAAAAGTACATTTAATGGTTATTTGTACCCTGATTTTATTTGGAAGAGCAATGTAATGCATCTCCCTATTGATCTACGTATAGATCAAAAGAGGTAGGTAAATACATGATGAAACACACAAATAGGGAGAGTTGACAACAAGTTTGGAAAAACCCAGACAATCATGAAATGCCAAAAAAAGTTAGTTTTAAAATATTTTTTGTGTTGAGAACCTGACAGTGGCTTAATGAGGAATACGGAAACACTACAACTACAAAAAACTGAAAGATGTGATTTTTATTTGCTCTTGTAAAAGCAAATGTAAGTTTTTAACCCTATTTGTGGGTAATCCTACATAGACGTGCAGACATACGACGCTACTGTGTTTGCATGTTTCAACAGACCTTGTGTTGTTTTTGTTTCAGTGCAGCAGTGAGACGACGGCTGTTTTGTAAATCCTAGTGATTTGTGCCAACTGAATGTAAACGTACCTACTAATACCGCACCCTGTGTTCAGTCTCTAGTGATGATGGTGTGTCCGTGGCAAACTTTTGAAATGTCAAATTATCAAATAAAACTGGATGTTAACAACAGATTGATGCTTGTTTAGTTGTTGTCCCTGAATCACATCTTTTTGTACTTGTAGAGTTACTTCTGGCATTGGATTAAAAACTAAAGTTTAGGTACAATATTTTCAGTGTGATCTTCAAGAACACTTTAACACCTAGACACATCCATTGCATCATTATTTTAATCTAAAAATCTAAAAAATGTAGATACTTGTGTTATAAATTAAATGTCAATTAAGAAAAAATAATATAAAATACAAAAAATTTTATTAAAACATTTCGTAAACAAAGTGACTAACTCAGATTGTTAAAATATAAATATTTATTCATTTAGTTCCTGTGTCACTTTTTGGCCTTCATACTTAACAAAGAATAAATTATGAAATAAATGAATACAAAAAATGCATATATAAAGACGTCAATAAATACATAAAAATATAGAATTTGTTATCAATTTATTTATTTATGGCAAAATTTGTATTTATTTTTAATTGATCATTTATTTTTTTATTTATTCATTTAGTTCCTGTGTCACTTTTTGGCCCTCATACATGACAAAGTATAAATTATGAAATAAATGAATACAAAAAATACATATATAAAGAAATCAATAAATACATAAAACTATAGCACTTGTTATTCATTTGTTTATGGCAAAATTTGTATTTATATTCTATTAATCTTTTTTTATTTATTCATTTATTTCCTGTGTAATTTTTTGGCCCCCATACATAACAAAAACAAATTCTGAAATAAATGAACAAAACAAAAAATACTGAATAAATTTATGGCAACATTTTTATTTATTTATTTATTTATTTCACCAAGGCGTCTTTGTTTAAGCTGAAGACACATTGTGTGTGTAATGACATATCGTGACCACTGGAGGACGCTCCATCCCCATGAATGAGTGACCTCGTCCGGCTGTAGTTCCGCAGCAGGCCGGCAGGTGTCGCTGCAGCTCGTCGCTTGGAGCTGAGTGAAGGTGAGCTGGGTCAGATGATGCTGCCTCTCTGCCCGAGGCCTTGCTGCTGAATTCAGCTTTGAACTTGACCGTGAACGCAACACTGCAACATATGAATAAACTGAGCAAATAAATAATCCTTATTAATTAAAAAATGCCTGATATTATCAAAATATACAGAAAGAAAATAAATCCTTATTTTATTCATTAAAGGGTATTTTTACTGAGCGTTTGTGTTCATTGAGCGGCTCTTTAAAATGAGGTGAAATATTTGGTTTGGTCCAGGTTTTCTTCATGAACTCGGACCAGACTCTTTGTGTTACAGATTTCTGGGAACGTGGGAGAACAAAGCAGCAGAAGAAAAGAGCTATAGGGAAGATAGAGGACTAATTAGAGAGTGAAGGAGGGAGGGATGGACGGAGGCTGTCAGAGGATGTGGTTGCTATAGATACTTGGCATGATGCCAGGTGGAGGCAGAGCCAATTTGCATTTATTCAGATGATGGCTGCTCTCTCTTTCTCTCTCTCTCTTCCTAATAAAAGCAGCAAAACACACATTTCTTCCATTTCAATTGTATTCTAACCCGATTTCCTATTAATTTGAATGCAATACCCAGTGAAACCTGATTCAAAAATAAACTTAAGCTTGATGAAAAATACACGTGCTCTTCTGATTGTGGCACAAAGCAACATTTTGTTCTGTCACAAAACAAAAGAGGCTTTTTTTTTGCCATGTTAGATTTTTATTTGATTTCTAAGTTGAAAGATGTAAAGAAAGATGCATTTTTAAACAAAACCTAACCATTTCTCTGTTTTCTTTAATTTAAAACACAAAGAATACAATTCTGCACTGTACTCTATAGGCCTGTGGATAGTTTCATGTCAGCCTGAATTTGTTCGTCAAGTTAAGCTTCAAAAAAGAAAATGCTGCATCTGTTTTTCGATACAAAGCTCATTAAGAAAAGAAAATCATTATTATATAACAGTCTATTCAATATTAAAACCAGGGATAGGGTTAGCAGACATTTCATATTAATTAGCCTTCTGGCCTGTACAGCTTAGCTAGTTAGCTTTGGTTGGGCCTGTATGGATTAATAGATAATTATTTCTTTATCTTTATAAATAAAAGGAAAAAAAACATGAAAAACGAGCAATCAATAAAAATGCTATAACTGCATCCGAATCCGAAGAAAAAAAATCAATTGAAAGAAATCTATTATGTTATATAAGTCTTTGTAGTGTTTTTTTTTACACAATTAAAAATGTCCCCCTTTTTACAATTCCCACCACTGAATGACGAGGCCGGGTCTAAATTAATTTAATAGAAGCATGTAAATGTCTAAAAACAAGAAACAGTGATACACATTAGTCCTGATTTAATTATAATTAAATGTGAGAGCAAATTCAGAGCTTGAAAACTGAATAAATTCACTGGAGAAAATGTCAAATTCAATGTTTTCTTTATTGACCACATATATATTTATACACAATATATATACACACACAATGTTTTACAGCACACTCACATGATTCAAATGACACAGTGGGCACAAAACAAATATAAAAGACTTCCAATGACTTTTCCAGAACGCACAACAATCAGTTACAGCAGTTAAACCTGGATGGATGTATTTAATCATTATAATTATTAAAATAGATTTAGTAAAATAAAATCACTTTAATTATTATGCATTTTAATATATCAATTATTAACCCACAAAACACACATGCTTTTTTTGTATAGATAAGCTGTATTTATTGAGAATTTTTAATATAAAATAAAGTATCAGCACATTCACGTTTTTTCATTATAACAATTAACAACGTAGGTCAATCATTAGGGTCTAACAGTGGTAGAAGATATCAAGAAAAGGGGCCCAGATACAGTCAAAGTTTATCCTGTCAATACAGTATTTTCTCAGGAGTACTCTAGGATACAAGTTCATTCATACACACGTGCTGTTTAACAGTGAAAACACATCTTAAGGTACAGCTGGTGGGAAAAAAATTCAACTTTGTCAGTGGAGATTTAGTGGTTCACATTTACGTAGCAGTGACTGTCCATCACAAAAATATTTCATGTCAGAAGCTTTAATTATACAGAAAGAAAATCAAAAAAATGTGTAAAATCTGGGAACCAAAATCCTTTCCTTTGGGTCACAAGTTGTTCCACCATCACCAGCCTGCAGAAAGACCAGAAGACAGAAGAAATTAGTGAAGAATTAAAAACATATAGCAACATTGTGATATGTTTTTTACAGTTATAAAGGCCAGTGAGATTGTCTAAGAAGAAAATACACTGGAGCTTTCACGGTGAATAATCGTGTGTCACGTCACAGGGCTGACGCAGCAGTTCGGGACTAAAATAGAAAGAAGAAGAGGGTTTGAGAGAGGAGTGGAGATACAGAAGGGACTCCCTCCTCATGACTACCAATATCTGTCTGTGTTTGAGTCTACGCTCGTCCACCTCTGACCTCTAAAGTCTGGAACGTCGAGAGGACACACAGTCAGCAGGGAACCCCACAATTATGCCCGGAGGAACACACACACACACACACACACACACACACACACATTAGACACACTTCTGCTGTCTGGTTTTGCAACGTCATGCCTGAAGAAGATAAGGATCCCACCAGCAGAGATAAGGGATTTAATCCTAATTTGTCCAGACGTTAATCGTGATTATAAATGAAAGCGGACAAACCACTTAACGGACTTCTATAAAACCTAAAATGACTTCAGGTTCATAGGTTTTAAATGGCAATTTCTTATTTCTATTAACAGTACAGACTGACGGACAGTAAAAAAGGAAGGTGTGTGTGTGGGCTGTGAGGAGGAAGAAGAGGGAGATCAGAGCTGGACGATACACTATTGGATAGACAGCAGCGTTTCAGACGTTGGGCAATTATGAGGGGCCTTCTTGAGCCTATAGGGCTCTCCAGAGGGCTCCTCTTCTGCCCACGCTGTCCCAACAACTCGCTTAATGTATGCAGACTGCAGTCCTGTCTCCACACACACAGGCTACCTTTTAGTAACTTGCAAAGAGTGCAGTATTGTAAAGTGTAATATTATTCCTCTGTACACTGTCACATAACCCTTAAACTAGAGAACGCTTCATATCTGTGAGAGAAAATGAGATCTTTGTCTCCTCCACACAAGAAGTATTTGTTGTCCCTATTTTAACTAATTTCTAACATGGAGAACACGTCAAAATTAAAACTTCTCCGTAATTTATTCATCAAGCACTTTCAGCTGTCGTGCCTTCATTAAAAGCTTTTTTAGAAACATGATGGTAATGTTGTTTTGTCTGCACTTTTTACTGTTACACAGAGCGACACC
Organism: Sebastiscus albofasciatus; assembly: GCA_916701655.1. Lineage (NCBI taxonomy): Eukaryota > Metazoa > Chordata > Actinopteri > Perciformes > Sebastidae > Sebastiscus > Sebastiscus albofasciatus. Next base: position 139,224 of record CAKAOI010051481.1, on the reverse strand, counting down.
GTCACTTTTACACACAATCCTCATTTTCATATCTATATAGTATATATAATATTTGTATTCTATTTATGTCATCAACAGACGAGTAGTTAGTAAAAAAACAGACACAGACAGACGGGTTACGTAACACATTAAAACAGTTCATGTCAGTGTCTGTGGTTTAGATCTGTTCAGTCACTTTGTTGAGTTAAGAATATTGATGGCACTAGTAGGGATGAAGGACTTTTTAAACACATTTTAGTTGCTCTTTAGCACCATTATGGGTCTTATTAATGTTATTATATCTTATTATTGTCATTTTATCTTGTCTTTTTGCTGAGCTGACCCTTTCTCTCATCATATACCTTAACGTTGACCCTGCGTTAACCTACATATGACAAATACAACTGAAACTTGTATACTTAGTATCTGAGGTGATTCACAAGTCACATGACTGATTAATGGACTGTATTATGAAGATAAAATAGCAGCGAGCACGTCTCCAAATCTTGAGCAGTATCGGGTGCCAGGTCGTGGTAAAAACAGAATAAACAGATCACCGATAAAATATTTCTCTACATATTTTCTACGACATCTTTTCTATGATATCTTAATAAATTGTGCTATAATATTTTTCTATGGCATTTTCACTGCACACTCTTGAAAAGGTTTTAACTGTCTTACGAGGTCATGTAGGTCTTTATTATACTTTACATGCGATTGATTCCCTCTATTTTTGATTCATGAAGTTATATTGTACAGTTTGTAAGTATAGATTCAATTTAATAATGTCTTCCCTCGATAGAGGCTATAGAAAATGTATATCATTAATGTGTTATTGTTGAGTGTGTCTCCATTCATCAATTCTTATGATGTGGTTCTTGTCATATTTTTCCGGTCTTGGGCTCTGAAGATATTTTGTATTGTATTGTCGGTTGTTTCTGGCTGTTGTGGTCACGCCTCCTTTGTTGTGAGAGGCGGTGTCCTCGTTGTGCATTCACAGACGGATGCTATTATGTAATCATATAGTCTCTTTCCTCACCTGAATGTTTAAAACTATAGCATTACTGCTTGAGTGATCACGTTGATGATGGCTTATAGCTGAAACGCATTCGTGTTTTTGCCCAGTATTCTCTGTGAGTGCCGGTGATCTGTTTCTTCTGTATAAAGATAGACTTTACTCAGATGAGGGCGAGAATCATTTGGTGAATAAACCGTGATCGCGTCGTGTCGAGTTATGCGACATATTCTAATTTTGATTTATCCAAAATGTATTTCAATCAGAGCTGCTGCGAGGCTCGGTTTACTGGACGCTTGACTCCCTAAAGTCTTGGCTTGGCTTCATAATAAAAGCACCTAAAACTCAAGTTTTGACCAGCTTAATAGGAAAAGTGTGTCATTTTAATAGTCAGAAGAAACTTTGCTTTAACTCGTCCTAAACGTCTCTGATTTGAACTGTTTTCCAAAAACAGAGAACAGCCTGTCCACCAAACTCTTCCTCTCTTCCACTCAACAAGGTCAGTCTTCAGATGATATTGTCATGGTAACGAGGTAAATCTTTTCCCGCGGATCAAGAAGGCACAGAGACGGAGAAAGAGTGTGAAAGAGTCGGAGAAGTAGGAGAGGTGTAAATAGACGCAGAAAAAAGCTTGAATTTGTATCCAAGAGGAGTGTGTGTGTGTGTGTGTGTGTGTGTGTGTGGGGGGGGCTACCGGACTTTAACCACCCTCCCCAACACACATACACACACACACACGCACACACACACACACACTCTTATGCTGACATTGTGTCCGTCCAACAAAGACGTCCCCGCAGCCCCCTCATTATAAATACATGTCATTGGATCACAGCTCGTCTGAATCCCTGAGTCTGCTGCGCTCTAAGTGGCCGTGACTGAGCCCTGAATGGGTGGCCGAGCGACAGCTATACCAATAGAGCCAACAGTGTGCGTGTGTGTGTGTGTGTGTGTGTGTGTGTGTGTGTGTGTGTGTGTGTGTGTGTGTGTGCGTGCGTGCAGAGACGACCACAGCCCCCCCAGCCTATGGGAATGAAAGCTTCTCAGCAGGACAAGGTCAGAGGTCAGGCTGTCTGTTACATACACATGTATACACACACACACACTCGTAGCTTACTGGATATTTGCGATAAGAGGTGATGTGGAAAAGAAATAAAAAAGGGATGAAAATATGATTAAAATAGTTTTGAATTCAGTTGAAGTGCGGTAACAGTTAACGGCTGCATGTGTGTGAAGCAGGTTCGCTTAAATCTGGGGCAATAAGTTTCCTGCTGCCTCGACAACAAAGCTGCATGAATCTAGTCCGGGCTCACTTAGAAGGAGGAAACAAGGTGTGTGTGTGTGTGTGTGTGTGTGTGTGTGTGTGCGCGCACGTTAAAAGAGCTCATCCTATCTCGTTTTGCAGGGGAAAGTGTCTCTATCCCTCTGGAACCACAAACCAGGCCACAGTATGTACTCTCATTCCTCCTTCTCTGTCAGCCTCTCTCTCTATTTCTGAGTCAAAGCGTGCATTTCTCTACGGGTATAGCAAACTTTCCCTCACTCTACTTTTTTCCCAGTTTTGAACCACCGGAGATGTGACCCGGACTCGACTGGAAATCAATAATTAAGAGAGTGACTATAATCACCATCGGCGGGTATGTTAAATATCCTCACTGAGTTATCATTCACTAGGCGACAGAATTGTATGTTACAAAAAAAGAAGCTTTACTGTGAATGATGATGATGATGATCTGAATAACAGTGTTTTATTCTACTATGTATAGGCTGCGAGAGCATACAGTAATGTGTGTGTGTGTGTGTGTGTGTGTGTGTGTGTGTGTGCATCAAGAACAGATTGTCTCATTAATGCAGCACTGCAACAATGAGCAGAGCTCGCGATGGCGGCTGCCCATGCTAATCGTCTCTGCTAGCACGCCACCTTCCAGCACCTTTGCCTATACGAGTGTCTCCTCCCCCTCCTCACTATAGACGAGGACCCCGAATAGCTGCCTGCACACATTGCCTGATGGGAAACGGAGGTGCCATAGCAGGGTTTTGAGGAATAGTCTCCCATCTTCTCTGTGACATCTCTTGTGTTTCTATTTTCATTTAGATCGAGCTTTTAGAGACGGCTTTTAAGCGCTGTGTCGGCTCTGAATACACTGTCCATCACAGTTAAATGACAGATGTGCAGCTAAACATGTGCATGTGCCTTAAAACAACATAATAAGGTAAATGTTACAGTTCTTTTTAGATACATTATCTCACTATAGTAGTGGTGCAATGGTTCAACAAGCCGCACGGTTCGGTTTGTATCGTGGTTTTTGGTTGCCGTTTCGGCTCAGTATATTAGGAAGAAGAACAACATTTCCATTATGTTTGAACTCCGACATTTATAAATAGATTAATTGATTGTAATGAATGATATTTCTATATGTAGCCCAGTTCAAAATATGCATACATAAATAAGTGTCTGTGATAATGAATGAATAAATAAGGTTTATTAAAAAAAATACATATTTTCATTGTGTGATAAAATGTAAAGTTCACGGGTTAAAAAATGTTAAGAATGGTAAAAATGCATGTATCTTTATTTTATTTTGATGAAGCTTTTAATTTGATAGAGTGGTATCTTTCTGAGTCACTGTTTTGCTTGTTGATTGGCTGAGAGAGAGGAGGGGGGTGAAAAAGGAGTTAACGAGGAGGCCATTTTGAGGTTGAATTCTGAAGTTGTGTAGGAAAAGTTTGTACTTAAACATGTCTGAGTTTGTCAAGAGAATCTCCAAGAGGAAATGCTTTTCAAAGTGACGGAGTTACGGAGAATTTCAACCTGCAGTTTGCTGAGCTGTAACCTGTATGAGGCCGCTCATTAACTAAGTGAGTGATGAATCAACAAGGTGAACAGACTGTAGGCTGCTGCTAGCTAACCCAGCTCCATACAGCTGTTTCCGACCTGGAAGCGAGAGACGACACCCAGACGGCGCTCCGAGCCACCCGGGAATGTGCTCAGAGTTCCTCTGGGAACGCTGGATAACCACCAAACTGCTGCTACCGTCCTGCTCATGGACACATGCCTATGGACTGGTAACATCTCCAGATGACCACAGAACTACAGGAAAGGTACCACCCTGCAACGATTGTATATGATATTTTGCCGGATTAGTATGTGAATATTGGCGTGTGCACAGTGTGTGCTTGGTCATTAAGATAAATTCATTTTGTTTAGAAAAAAAAATAAAAAGGAAAAAACACATTTAAGGTTTAAGTTCATATTGTTTTATTTATTTTTGCCTTCCAACTAAAGTAAGAAATTACTTCTTTTTATTTTAAAACGGTTTCTGGATGTGTTTATTATTTCAGAGGTTAAAGGAGCCTACATAGACTGTGATGCTGTACAATGTGCTAAAGGGTTTCGTACACTCTCACATATTATCTGCTATTTTGTGGTCTCCTAATATTTAGTTATATCCAGGAGGTATCAGGTGTAATAAGAGTCACCCTACAGAAGTTATTGGGGTAAAGAACTCAGGGCCCCATCTACATACATGGCGGCTAGACAGGCTACGTATATTATAAAAAGACATAACACTGATTTTATACATGAAATAAGGCGGACTACTTAATGGTCAAGTAGGCCTATGTTCAGATATTTGCCTCTTCCATGTCTCTGGCACCTCATCAAATAATTAGCAGGCCTGTATTGAATAGTGGTGCAACAGTTCAACAAGCTCACAGTTCAGTTTGTACAGTCATTGAATGGTTCGGGGGTTTTTTGCGGTTCGTTTTTGCATCCCTACTCGAGAGAATTACCTCAGTGCCCCTCCTGGATAACATAGAGATTGATGAAATCTGCTTTTTATGATAGACTCTACTGTAAGCAACAACATGTACTGAATTTATGTCCTCAGTTATTAGAAAAATTCAGAGTAACTTCTTCATGCTGCTGCGTGTTGTGAACTCAGTTGGTCTTTTGGAGTCAAAGATCTGCCGATTAATCATCGCAAATACAAATACAGTTACGGTCATGGTCGGTTGTTCATCATGCAAAAATGGTAGTTTAAATTCCTCGCCAGGCCTTCTTGATTTTAATGGGTGTAAGAAAACTTTAAATATATATATATACAGTTGGCCTATATCTCAGCATTTAATTCATTTCTGTGAAGAGAATTAAATGAAATTGTTGTTTTTAAAGTTTGGATTATTATTTAAAATATAAACAGGATAAGGGCACGGTGAAGACCTGAGCAAAAGCTATATTCACAGAGCCTTCCCTCTCTGCTAAACAGCCTCGTCCTGCATTAGAAACGTGCGCAGTTAAAACAACTAAAGCCTCAGGGAGAAGAAAACATTGAATTTGTCAAAAAAGAAGCCCATTAAGTATGTATGATTGTTAAAAAATTCAAGAAAATACATAATACAGACAGATAATTGTATTCAAAGTTCCCTAAAAATCTCATCTCTGATGCTACATTCACAGATCGCTTGTTTCAACAAATCGCTTGTTTTACACAAACTTCCTGCAGTTATTGGGTTCACTATTTGGGTTAATTGTACAGTTTATCTGTGCTGTTATTGTTATGCATTGAATATATAATGAAATATCCATAAAATATGTCACTTAGTCAGGGGTCATCAGTTTCCTCAATGATAGAAAAGGGGTCCTTTAAGGAAAAAGATTGGTTTAAATAATGGCGAAATTACATTTTTAGATGCAAGTTATTGAATTGTAAAGCCCTTTTAATGACAAATAAAGGCTACAGAGTGGTATTTATTTATACAGGAAAAGTTAATTGACAGAAGTCAAGATAAAAAACAGGAAAATGAGTCTGAAAAACCAAATCTACTGGCGGAGTACAACAGTCTGAGTCCTGTACAGCATATGGTCCTTTTACTGAATGTCCAGTTGTGTGAGAGATCTGAGACATAAAGTAGATAAAGCGACTGAGAGAGAAAACACAATGAGGAAAAAATGGTGAAATGGAGAATAGTGGAAAGCATTTGAGAGAAAACGAGAGAGAAGGAGGGACAAAGAGAGATGTGAGTCTCAGAAAAGTGTCAATGCCAGGCTTCCTTTAGGCATGAGTGAGAAACTATGAGGCCTGGTGGTGTGTGAATGGTTCGAGAACACACACACGCAAACACGCACGCATAACGCAGGCACAAACACACACACACACACTCCCCACTGAGCCAGAGCCTGTGCCAGTGAGACAGGTCTATGGGTCTATTGAGGGGACTGGGAGGGAGCTGTCCCTTTCTGTAGAGCTAATGAAGCCTGCACCCACAGGCATAAAGGAGTGGAGAGAGTTAGCACTGCGCTCCTTCACCCATTCACCCACTTCCTTCCTTTACACAGCATCCTGATGAGGTAATGCTTTCTCTCTTAAAGGGGACACCATAAGTAATGCACCTTTACGCATGCAGCTCTTTACGACTATACGGCAGAAAGAAAATGGTTCGCATGCACGATCCCGCTCAGGAAACTGGACACGATCTTATGACCGGAAAGAAAAGACAGCTGTCTCCAATCTGTTTAAATACTGTATGTTTAAAGTGTAAGGCTGGAATTATTCTATATTTCCCTTATTGTCAACAAACCCCATGAATAGACCAGCTGTGCGTCAGTTGGTTTCTGGTTTCCCACATATGCTCTGTGGCACTCAAGTCCATTTGTTCACCCTGAAGATGTAAATCTTTAAAAATGAGTCACAAATTGGGCTGCAACTAACGCTCATTTTCATTGTCGATTAATCCGTTGATTATTTTCTTGATTAATCGATTAGTTGTTTGGTTTATAAAATGGTGAAAAATGTCAATCAGTGTTTCCCAAAGCCCAAGAGGACGTCCTCAAATGTCTTGTTTTGTCCACAACTCAAAGATATTCAGTTTACGGTCATAGAGGAGTAAAGAAACCAGAACATATTCACATTTAAGAAGCTGGAATCAGAGAACTTAGACTTTTTATTCTTAAAAAATGACTCAAACTGATTAATTGTTGCAGCTCTAGTCTCAAATATATTGTTTCATTAAAAAAAAAGAGGAAGTAATTTCCTGAAACAGCTGTGCACTGTAGTTTTTTTTAACAAATCTTACTGGAACAGGAGTAAACTGCGGATTAATACACATCTGGTGTTCTAATGAATGTTTACAGCAGCAGGACGGTGTATGTATTGAATCAAAATAAACCACATGTTCATTGCAATGACCATCCAGTGTAACAGCGTGGCTCATATCGCTGTTTTGTAGTGGAGGAAACAGGCTTCTTGTTATTAGGATCAATTAATTGTTGGTTACGTCTTTCTTGTGGGATTTGTTGACATGAATAAAATCTAATATATCATCAGATTTATGCTTTAAGATGATGAGGTTTTATAAGTTTGATGTCTAAGCTATAAATTTGAATGTACGCTCTGAAAACAACCATTTCCTCCGTCGTGGAAATGTGTAGCCTCCGCTACAAAGCTGCCATCAATCTACAGAGAAACAAAAGGCTGGAGACCGGCGTGTCACTCAGAGAAGAAATGTCACAGAAAGCAGAGATGTGGGGAGAAAAGGCTTCCAGACGACACAATCACACTTTCAGCAGGGGAAGTCTGACTTTACGCTGCCTGTCTATCTGCCTGTCTGCTACTCTGCAACATGATGAAGGAGCTCTTGTCCAAGTCTACACCCGGTCCAGGCCTCTCTGAACAAACCAGACTGAGCTAACAATAGACAGCCGTGCTTATCAAGCAGCCTGGCAACTTCATTAGCATCCTGCAAGACCCAGACGACAATCAAAGTGGCCCTACACACACACACACACACACACACACACACACACACACACACACTCATGAGCCAGACAACCCCTTCACTGGCCTTGACCCATGAACTCTAGGGTCCTCTTTCACCTGCTACAACAGCATTCATGCTAGCGGGGCTGTCTCGCCAGCGCCCGACTGTTCTGCATATGTTCTCCTAGCATTCCCACGCTCCGAGCTCAGACCTCCAGCACGGATCACACTTTAAACACAGCAGTATTCATTTAGGACATTATGGAGATCTGCATTGTGTCTGGCTGTCTGACTTTTTTTTGGGGCTCATGACGACCGCCTCATCTTCATGACTCCTCACTAGAGGCGAGGCTTTTCTTTCCCTTCTTCACCCTCAAATTCATCTGTGAATATTCTACGATCCCACGTCTGACTGGCGCACAAAGGAAACGTAACGCAGTCTGTCTTTATTTCCTGTTTTTTGTGCTTCATGTTTGGAAAGCAATGTCGGCTTCATCATGTATACTGTAACGCTCTCATGTCGTTCCTCCCCTTTCCCACTATCCTTCGCTTCCCTCTCTTCCCCGCTGAAGCTGTGTTGTTGACTCTCTTTTCCCCGGCACATCAAGGGTAAACTCATGACTCTGCTCGCCTTTTTCCTTCCTCTTCCTGATTCTTTACCGTTCGCCATTGGCCGAAAGCAGCCTCGCATCTCCTCATTGGCCGGCGTGGCGGACAGAAACAGTGATGCGGCTAACATGAGGCTTCAGTATAGTAGGAGCGTTTAAGTGTTATTGTGAGAAATGGGGTAGAGCGTGTTCCTGCTCTCCGACGGATAATGTGACTGTCAGATGTGGAGGGGCGCAGCACTCGGCGGGTTTTTCATTCAGATCATGTGAGAGAGACCTTGAGAGGCGTGCAAAAGACTGTGACTGAATTTGCCTCGCCGCACGGCATATGGACGCCCTCGTCGCTCTATGCAAATGGCCGAGACACAGACACATGTTCACAAATGCAGACAAACTACCCCCCTCCCCTCCAGTCCCTCATTAATTGTTCCTCCTAAAAACCAGACACCCCCCCCTTCTCAAATAATAACCTCTCCACTAACACCCCCCACTCCATCTTCCCCTTATGAGCGACCCCCCACCCCACAGTCTAGACCCCGCAACCCTCTTTCTAACTCCAACTAGACGCCCCAAAAACCCTCCCCCTCCCCTCCTCCTCCTCTCCTCTCCTCTCCTCAGCTCCCACGACCAGCAGACAGACCCTATGATTCGCGTGACCGCCATTTTGCTGCCCACAGTAGACCTAACTGTACAGCGCAGCAGCTGCCTTGATGGGCGAATGCAAATGCGAACGCTGCTTTGTTACTCGGCCGCTCAGACGACTCTCATCGCATGAATTAACGCCCCCCAAAAACAAGACCTGCTCAATCAAATGCGACCACAAAAAAAAAACGACGCACTGGCGAAACGCAGAAACGTGAGATATTCATTTATACATTGCTTCAATCCCCTGACTACATAAACGTTATTATGCCGAGTTATGAGATCTGCATGTTCAATATTATTCAGGTTATTTCAAAGACTCAAAAAAGATGACAAGCAGTCCCTCATTTTCCTCTAACTGGTGTATTCTGGGAAATAGCACTGATGTGATACTTCAAAGTGTTCTTCAGGCGGCAATTTTTTTTCTTACACCGCCTATTTATATGTTTCATGTGCAGCCCCTTTTCTAGCGAAATCAGTCACCCCATGATTTGTTCAGTGCCATGGTAACCAGACACCCATGTGCATGAAAATGAGACTATTATGGTCTGTCTGTCTGGAGTTTGTTGGGCCTATGGATCCCTTTTTAATTAGAGTCTGTGTGCATGTCTGAGCTCCTCTGTTTGCTTAATGCCTTCATTGGTGCATTATGTATGTCCGTGTGTAAAAAACACTCTGTGCATGCGTGACAGAGCGCTATCTGATTAAAAAAAAAAGAGAGGCTCGACTTAATCTTTTGTACAGTGTCACATTTGCATGCGAGGGAATCGCATGCAAACACCATATGGCACGGTAGGACTGGACTCTTGATCTGCACCGAACACCTATCAAACACATTTCAGGGGTGCGAATACTCACAACCCCGAGAGAAAAAACAAAACGGCACCAGATACACTTTAAAACATCACATCACTCCTGCTCGCTCGCCGCTGTACGCCGCGTGCATAGGAGCAATTATCAGCACACGCCAACGACCGTGATGTTTGGAGGTTATGCAAATGCAATTAGCCTCGATTTGCATTCGACAACAGCTAACGGACGCACAGATGGCAGACAACGGTGATGCGCCCGCCATCTTTGGCAGAGAGAGAGAGAGAGAGAGAGAGAGACTGGCGGCCATTTTGTCTGAAGCTGTGCCCATCTGGATGGAAACAACCGCGCTGCATTACTGTGACGACGGCAGCAGTTTGGGAGCTGTGGGTGCACAGTGCTGCTGCTGCTGCTCGCTGGCTTTCAAGGCCGAGCGTATACAGTCCATTCATACACACAAACTGAGCTCTGTAGATAGAGAGCAGCTCTCACAAGTGATTCAAAATGTTCAGATTTGAGTGGCATCTTATAATTCAATAGGCTTCACGGAAACATCTTAATTAACCTGTTAACTTCCACACACTTCTTGGAGGTAAAGAATCATCTTTTGCAGCTGTAATCATCATGAAATGATCTGACACACACACACACACACACACACAGAGAGAGGTAATGAGAGCACATTGAAAGTTGTTCAGAGTGGAATATGTGGAGTGCTAAAGAGATACTTGCCATTTTACCATCTCCACTACGAAGTGGGAAGGTCTCTCCGCTCTGTGATCTTCTGCCCTCGTTGCTATTCAGTCTGTTTTTAAAAAAAAAAAAAAAAAAATCTGGAATTGAATAACCGACATCACGGAGAAAAAAAAAGCTGATCATGTGCCAGTGTTTCTGGTTTTAACAGACACATGTCTACAGCTCACCATAGTAACAGTGAGCCAAGAGCGGAGGAGAAAATAAAGATCGTACTGTCTCTTTGTCAAATGTAAAAACCGGTTGGGGAATAAACAACGGGCGAGTTGAGGATGGAGAGTCGAAAAGCAGCGCTCCCAAACTGTTTTTTAAACAGCCAGAGGCAGAAGGTGGGGGATATGTCAATCTTATGAAGGGGGAAAAAAAAAATATCAAGTGAAAAGGAATATCCCTGTCGGCGGTCTCTCAGCATTCTGGGTATTATTTGAGGAGAGATCCCCTTCAGCGGAACCACACACAGCCAGTGGAGATTGGGTCCAGTCTGCAGAGCCGGGGCTGCAGCTGAGAGGGCCACGCAGGGCCTGTCCTTTGGAGGTCTTCGGGCCTCGAGGCCACAGACTAACACAGGAAACCCCACTCAGAGCTGTGCCGGCTCTGTGTTTCGTATTGATTTCTCCTGCATGCCGGTAGCTCCAAGGGTGCTTGGAGCCTTCAGGGACCATCTCCATCCTTCCCAGCCCACTCACAAGCTCCCCGCCTGGGCTTCACCGGCTCTGCTGGACCCCTGGATGGAGGTGTGGGCCACAGGAGGAGAAGAGGAAGACGAGAGCCCGTGGCGATGATGATGAGCTGCGCCGGGTCTCTGGGTTCAGTCATCTACCAGCCTTTATCCAGCCTTCCAACCACCCACCCTTGTTTCCAATCTGAAAAAAAAGGGAAAATAGAGTGTTTTTCAAAATCTCACCTTTGGCATTCAGCATCCCTCTGCTCAATGCAAATGCAAATGTAAACACTAACACTTTGATTAAAAATATGTGGGAAGAAAACGCCAACTTGCTCTTTTGTAACCTGCCCCAAGGCGCTCGCTGCTATACAGAAACAAATAAAAAACGCTCAGCATACTGTATGAAACACAGACACATTTGTTCATATTTTTAAATGTTTTTTTCCCCATAAATATAAATCATTCACATTAAAATCATTACACATAACCTACACTGTTTTGGAAATACTATTGACATTCATTATGTTTAGTCATTTTTGACCATGCCCTATAAATAAAACAATGATAACGGTTTTGATACTAAACGAATAATTTACATGGATTCCTTCACTGCATCTTGAAATGTTCTGAAAGCATTCTGAATCCTGTTATCATGCTAATACAACATCGTCCTTTATGTGTCGCTTTGTTCTTTTCTATAAGAAAAACGAATTGCCGGGGCCTCCTTCAGTCACCGTTCACCCACTGGCCCCCATTTCAACAGCGGAGACACAATCAGCTCCGTGTGGTTTTGCCCGAAAATTAATAGGACGCAGAAAGTAACGGGTTAAAGCGGCCGAGGTCAGTTATGGGATGGTTTGTTTGTGGATTTGAGTTCGCTGTTATGTGCATGTTTTCATCACATAATGGGGGAAGCACCCGGAGTAGCCCCTGGCTTGGCCTGTGCAGGGGGAGCGACGTGGGGTGAGATTGGGTGAGCCGGAGGAAGATTCAGACACAATGCCCCCATTGAGAGGGTTCAGACATGGGTGTTAACTCCCCATTCCTTCACACACAATAGGGCCCCCCCACTAGAGCCGGCGTAGGGGACAATGTTGGTTCAGGGCTGCCCTCCACCCAGCGAGGAAGAAAAGAGCTGCATTATCAAGATGGGAGGAGAGGGACGGATGGACGGGGGA